>KN716430.1:99764-120834 GCA_000816705.1 Dictyocaulus viviparus | reverse complement strand
CTTTATTATTTATTATTTTGTCTTTATTTTTTCTTTATTTATAATTTTGCTAAATAGTAGTGTTGTTTCATGTGGAGACTTCTAATTTGATTAGCTTTGTAGGTAAAATAAAATATGAATGCTAACTATTACCTCTGGTCATTTCAACCGCAAAAATGAGTAGTATCTACCTTCTTAATTGAAGTGCTCATCAAAAATAAGACATCAAATCGATATTCAGTGGGTGCCGGTGCTTTTTTGTTACGTTCATCAAGTCAGGGAGTAGATGCATTTGCACTTATGGTAAATACGCGAAACAAGATAGAAAAATTTCTTATCCGTGGCAGTGCAAAAGGCTCAAATGGTTTCCAACTTGCTGGCCGTCATTTTCCTTCTTTACAGCATATCATAGATAGGTAGTTAGTTGTTAGTCTGAGGCTATAACTATGTTTTTTGGTTGGGAATATGTTCAAAGTACAGGTATTGTGTTCATCCTATTACAAGAGATGTGCGTTTAACGCGTGCTGTTCTGTCATTTCCGTCATTTCGTCTAGAAGATCGAGAAGCAACAGTTGATCATAAAGAAATGTCCACTCCAAAGTGGTTGCCTAATGTCACTTCTGTCGAAACAACTGAGGACTATGTCAATCATAACTTCGCTTGTCATACTGTTGCTTCTGTTCCATCATTGAGAAAATGTGAGTATTTTAAAATTATTACTCGTTATACTTTTCGATGGTCTTATTTGCAACAATATTGACAACACCCCTATTTTCATATAAGCTTCCACACTTAAATCTCTTAGCCAAATGTTTCAAATATTGTAGCACGAGAAGAAAAACCCTGGAAACCATGTTGGGTTACTCTCTGTGATCATCCTACTGATGGTTGTGAGCTCTTCATAGCCGATACCGAAGTGGTGCGAAAATTTTCAATTTTTTTCAAACCTCAATTCCTTACTTAGAAGTTTATTTCAGTACGTTATTGTTTCAGAGCACTAAACCTAGGCTTGTGCTACATTTGGCCTATTGCATGATGTATTTGCTCGATGACTCTGTATTTTCACGAGAGGGTTGTATATTTTTTTCGCAAACTGATATGGAGCTTCCTGGAGTATATATTTGCTTCCGACCGGCAAATGTTTTTATAAAATGGGTTGAGCTGTTAAGGTGAGGTTTTTTGAGACTCAGTTGAGGCTACTGTGCTCAAATTTCTTGCATAGAATTAAACTGGGTTGTTAGAATATGCAAATTATAATAACTTCCGACTGATTAAATTCCAGTATTTGTTTTCGAGTTAAATTTTACTCTTTTTGTGGCGTAACCGTTTGGGCTATAATTTGATACTTGCATGCCGATTTATTACTTCACTTAAGAGGTTATGTTTGCTGTATTTCCTCGGCTACGCATGTGAATAATACCTGCAAAACTCAATTTGTATCATGAGTCATTAAATGTTTCAGTCTGTTCTTCTCCTAACATGATATCCTTATACCTACTTCTTCTGGACATTTCTCCGATTTGGCTTCTTCTACTTCATATTTCTTATGAATATTGTACATTTTCTTCCTTGTCAATCATAGTCCTCTCCTATTTCTCCCCTATCTGCATTCGTTAAGTATTTCCTTTTTGTTACTGTTTGAAAAGGTTACAACCACAATTACTATTCAATAAGGCCTAGTGTTTTTATTATTCGTTTTCAGGAGAACTGATGAAAGAGTTATATGTGCTAAATACGTTTGTTTATAGCAGTAGTCTACTATTCTCATATGTAAGACTGTCCAGTTTTTTGATGAAGTAGAAAACACGCTATTGTTTTTCTGACTCGTTCAGTCATTTCCTCGTAATCTACAAATATTGAAACAAAAAGGAAGAATTCAAAATCTTTCCTCTTCTATTTGTGGTCAATTTATCTTCTCAACTTGGTCTGTGTAATAATTGTGTACCGGTGTGGTCCCTTTTCGCGTGTGTGTGAACCCTTACAATGTTTTCGTTCTTTTTTTTCCTGCGCGACTGTCCGCCATGATGTTTCGACGATAGCCTTTTTCTGAATTTCATAGTATCTGTGAGTACGGCCCCTTAATGATGCCACCAACACATCATCTAATTTGGCGTGAGAGACGTGGTCTTTTACAATAACTTTTGCATCCTCTAGGCAACATTCTATCATCATTTGAACATATGTCTTTGTCTGTTTATCGTTATACGACCTATTCATCAATGATTGTTTATCGATACGTATTTTTTGGATTTCAAAGATGAGATGCGTTTTGTAAATCTAGGCTACTAAATCCGACCTGGTTTTGTTTCTAACAAGCTAGACTTTTGACCGTGTAGCATAATTTGTTGGAATTTAGTGGGCATCGCAGGTTTGATGAAAGGGTATAGATCACTACTCAAAAAAGACTATTATGGAATTGTATATACAAATTATATGAACCTACAGATTGAAGGGTATCTGTGAGATTTTCGTTTGCTTCAGTTTTGATGAAATTTCTGGTAAATTCGATGGTTGATCATCGGGCATCGATTATAATTCGGGCTACTATCGTAGACGACAGGAAATGGGGCTAAATTATTGCTGATTTTTCAGTTTCGGTTCGAATCTACATGTCATAGATATCAAATCTGGCGTGCTACCAGGTGCACTATCGAGCTCACTGCTTAATGTTCGCTTAATCAGAGCGATTACATAGTGTATCCCTTATTTTCAGTAGATATGTTATATATGTATAGCCGGATACGTTGTTTAAAACTTCGATCTTATTCAATAGTTCACTCATGATTCATAGAGCTTTAGGATATTTTTCCCTATTTACATATACATCAACCAGAGTTGGTACATTTGGATTTTGATCTCTCTAAATCATAATTATATACTTTTGAAGCGTAGGATTAGTAAGTCAGTTGTATCAATAGGTTTAAATAAGGATTAGAAAGTCTAAGATATAATAATTGGCAGCATCACACGTATTTTTGAGCGAGTTATTTGCTTAATAAAACTCTAGTAACACTATCCATGGACAGACTATTGTTATATACATTCCTGCATAAAACAAACGAAAGTAACGCTTGTGATCTTGAATGTGATGTATCTACGTTGATATTTTCTTTTTTAAATCATGTGCATAATGTCATAAGAAACCATATTCATGTGTTGGATGTAGAATTCTGCTTGTTTTATGTTTTGAAGAGCTTAACGCTGCTGCCTTTTAACAAATGTACTTTCCCCGAAAATTTATTCCATGTTTTTTATTTTTGTCGAAATGTATATAATTACTTATTTGTAATCTTCAGAACGCGGGTTTTGGGTCTTCGTTCAAATGCAGAGCCTGTGATGATAGGACTAAAGCTTGATGCAAATCAACAGCAACAGCCTTTTTTTGCCATTCTACAGCTTCATATTGATAAATATCGGTTTGATTTTCATATAGAATAGCTTTGAATATGTAGTCTATGTTTTTCGTTAACTTCTAGATCTGATGCATTGAAACAAGATAGTTTCTATTCCGCTAGTGGAATGATTTGTGGGATCAAGGTAAGCTACAAATTGACGAATTTATCCCATTTATATTCTAGAGTTTAGGTGTGTAGCACTCCGATGATTGCACCCAGCGTAGGGAAAGGTGGCTTACTATCAGTAATATTCGATTGCTCATTCTTACTCCCGTGAGTATAATTGTTATCTTTAGTTTTTTGAATGATAATTCCTTATGTTTTTATGATGAACTAATTTAGGTTATTACCTCCAAACAATGGCACTCTACAGTTTTCTCTGTTATCACACCCTGGAGGTGGAAGAAAAGCTAGACCATTTGGTGTCTCGGCACTTCTATCATTGCCCGATTCACTACCCTATTCTGATTCACCGGAACTCGATTTTACCTTTCGAGCTACATGGTGCCGTATTCGTGTGCTCAGTCAAGAACATTATGCCCCGTTGTTAGAATACTTGAAGTAAATCTAGTATTTGTTAAATCTATGAGTATAAACACATAAGTGTATGATTTGGAAATTTCTGAAATAGTTAAATTTTAGTCTTAATAACTTTATGAAACATTAAGGACAGTTTTTTTTTAAGCGGAGAAACAACAAGTCTGTTTGAATGGGCGTCAGAAGCATTGTCGTTACAACAGCGGTCATTTTTCAGCTGGTCAATTGTGTCACTTTTGTTACCAAATCGCTATGAATTACTTCAATTGATAAGGTTTTTCCAATTTTCATTTAGTTTGTATTGAAGTTTTTCTGGACTTCAACATCCATGCACGTAGATACATTGCTTCTTCTCTTTCCCTCTTTAATAGGACTACAGCGCAAATATTTGAAATACATTCCAGCCGCCTATTACGACGTGTGTTGGCAGCGTCTTCAGCGGAAAATGTAATGCGTCAAGATTCGTTCACAACAACATTGTTGACCCAAGCACTTCGTATTGCCGGTAGATCACAACTTGAAGATGCATTTGATGCAATCGGTGTAGCAAATGTAAAGTTGTTACAGGTATCTAGCAGCTAGCATTTTATTATATTCTCATAACTTTCAGTTTTGACTGTTATTTAGCCTGCTGAAGTCGACCAAGTAATAGACGCGCTTGTTAGATTAGTCTCACCATGTTCGCTAACACACGATTTGCTTGCTATTGTTGCTCGATTGGCAAATGAGCGATTTCCCGATGAGCCTCATTTGGTCAGACGGGTATTGAGGTTTGTCTATATATTTCATTACGAAGTCGTAGAATTTGCTAAATCGTTACATTTGTAATAAAGGGGTGCTTGGCGCAGCGGTGTAGCTGCCAACATGACACACAGGCCGGGGTCAGATTGAAGGCCGTTTACGGGGTCATACATGCCCTTCATATTTTCGGGGTTAGTCATTTGGTAATACAGAAATCTAAATAAGATGACTAGCACAAACTTAGTAAATAGTGATCAACTCTAGTCGCTTTGTAGAATATGCCAACATTCAACCACTTTCACGATATCACGTTGAACACGAATGCGTAAGCGCATACCGCAACAGGCATTAATCAGAGCCAAAGCTTATGTTTTCTTATATTGCCTTCATAAGCCTTCTACCTAGTGATTGTTTCTTCTAAGTGACATTATCAACTAAATTTATAGAAGCAACGTTTTATTTTAAATCATAGAATTCTTCTAAATAAATGCAAGAAAGCTAGGATTAATTTACTTTTGAACGACAAAATTCATCGAATTTATTGAGTCAAGTTCTCTAGAACTCTATCATAACTACTAAAATTTATTGTGATTAATTTAGAATTTCTTCTACATAATATTCTATTAGCAGGAGCTTTCATGTTTCCTTACAACTTAACCATCTTACTTCTGGAACATTGGTTCGTTGAAATTTTCAAAAACCGAGGCGATTTAAAAATCTATTGCACATTTTCTTACTCTGAAATTTACATTTTCAATGAAAGAATTTCCACATAATACTACTACTTTGATGCATGTTTTATTTATTGACAACTATGTTTTATGTTAAAGCAATATTGATGTGATTTATCCCATTGTTTTTTCCACTTGGTGAATAAGTCATGAAATATTTTCTGTTTATTAGCACCTGCAATTTTGAACCATTTTGTTTTTGAATTTTCTGAGTGATGCTTTTTAAATCCTTGTTTTTGGTTTGATTTTTGTTTTTCACAAATTTGATTTTAGCACCGTCTACATTTTGCGTTTCGCGAATCCTTTGTTGATGTCATACATGAGTGGTCAGTTTCACCATACGACTTAACATCAAAATGAGTTGCTTCAATAATATTTTACTGTAAAATGTTTTCTATCAGGTAATCCTGTTAACCAACAGTTAGCCAAAGCTGTTCAGTCAGCTGCTAATTTCGCTGCAGCTGCTTCTTCGCGTATAGAAGACGGTACAGTTGGTTCTCAATGTTTGCGCTCTTTATTCGAGCGGATAAGAGTTAATGATGCGAAGGTGAACTTTTTCATTCCTTTTCTAGATTTGAAAATACTAGGATGTTTTTTAAGTGATATTTCCTATCCTTTCCTTCAACCTTTAATTAAGAATAATAAATTATAGTCGTCGGTAGAACCAAGTAACTCTAACAATACGGAATCTCGATGTTGCGACTGGATGGCCATGATTTGTCATTTGCTATCTCTTGCGTTGGCGTCACGTGAAAGGAATCCAAAAATTGATCCGAGCTTTTTACAATTGATTCAAGCTCATAAGTCATCATCTTTTCCTTAGAGGTGCACAACCATGTTTCTTCTTTTTTCTTGTTTTTCGTATCTTTGTTATAGACACTTCATTATAGATTGAGATAGTGAAGCATCAGCGGTGTATATAAACAAGTTTTTATTTGCAGGAAATCACCAATTCAGTAGTGCTTTCTGACTAAACTGATTATATCAGGCTGTCTGTGATTCCGGCTGATATTATATAATGAACGAGCTGCTCTCAATCAACATGCTTCGTTCTCATATCAAGTTTTTTTACTGTATTATATGTTCCTTATTGAACGATATTGATCATCATAGTTTGATCCCATTACTTTTGATTCGCAATTTGAATAGATTATTGGGACTGCTCATCTTCATGTAAAGCATAAATTGAATTTTGCATCTTTTTCAATCATTTAATAGCAGCACGACTTCTGGATGACGTCGCTGCTTGTCCCTAGGACAAAATTAAGATGCATTCTGCGAGCGATTTCTTTCATACAAATTAATTTGCCCAGGTAATTTTCGTAGTAGATCACCATGATTCTTGATCAAGTTATGTCAATCTTATGGAAACTTTCGTGGTGGCTCTTTGTTTTTCTGGCTGTATTTCCTTTTCTATTTTTTTTTCTTTCGTTTGTTAAGATTCTTCACTAGAGTGGAGTGCTCGCTCATCAGATGTATATTATCATAATCTCTTTCATTATCATATATCACTGCTCAGGTCTCTTCGGTATTCTCATTTTGCTCAGTGCTTCAATATCTTGAAAATTTTCCTTCTGCTTCGTTATTTATCATCATTTCTGTCGACAAATAGCGGGCCACTCTATGTTATTATATCGGTTTTACCTCGTTTACCTTATATTCCTTTTTTTTGATAGATTGATGTCAATTTCCTATTAGATTATTATTTGAGTAATTTCAAGTTTTGCGATCTATATTTTCCAAATACAGCAATCTCTTTTAATGATATCTTAAGATATATTCATACGATGGATGCAGTCAATCGCTATTTTTCTAAGTATGATCCTAATTTGCTTTATAATAACTTTTTAAATTATTTAATAATTATCATGAAGGGCGGTGAGCGAAGTAGATCCGCTTTGACAATGATCTCACGTTAGTTTTTTGCGCACTATTATTATGAATAATAAATGTATTGACTCCTCCATGTCAATAAGTTCTAAATCAGACTTTCCTAATGTCAAAATTTTAAATTGATATAGCACTTATGTTATTTGTGACTATTACGTGTAGAGCATAATAAAGTGTTCTAATTAGCTTTCTCATTTTATACGTCTGGTATTACCGCCTACTTTAAAGTAATGCTTTGTTGATGTCTGTATTTGTTTGCTTATACTTTACTCCTTACTCTGCAAAATGTCAAGGTGCTAGCAAAAAATGAAGAAGAATGATGGTAGTATTTTTTCGAACTATTCATGGTTGATTTGACATTAATAATGGGATCCAGTCACATTGCTGTTAGTCTAAAAGGTATGTCAGAATGTTGTAATAGAAATACTTCTAGATGATGGCAAAACTTGTGTCTTCTGTGAGGTGTTTTCAAGGCCAACAAAACATCTATAAACATCACAGGTACGTACAAAGTGGGATATATATGAACCTGTCTTGTCTTAGGAATATCGGTTTTGTTAGAGTTGCATAAAGGGATTAAATACTTGGCGAACGACGTGCTGTTTTCGCTTTAATCATAGCCAATTATTAGGGTGCAAGTTCGGTCATGTATAAGGCTTCTTCATTATTAATAAAGTGTGCGTAACAATTTGTTGCATGTTTCTATAAGTTTGCCGTCATTATAACTTTTTTTTTTCAAATTTCAGTGATGTTTTAAATTGTGAGATGCACTTTGGAGCTTACGTTCCTGATAACAAAGCAGGCGATTCATTACCTGGGCTAATATATTTATCAGGTATGTGTAAAATAGAACTACCTTGTTCAATGCTTGAGGATCCGCGTTTTCAAAAACGTTGTTGTCAGTTATTCAGGTCTAACCTGCACCCACGCCAACTTCATGGAGAAATCCGGGTTTCAAAAGTATGCGAGCGAGCATAGTATGCTAAATATTCATTTGTTTCTATGTTATTTTTTAGATGTGATCTCTTAAGACTTCGTGTTCAGTGAAGTGTATTTAGAAATGATTGTTGTTCATCCTGATACTTCACCCAGAGGAGTTAATTTGCCAGGCGATAGTGATTCATGGGATTTTGGAAAAGGCTAGTTCACTTGTTTGCGTTTTTGATTATGACTCTTTTTTTGTATTTTTTGTCCTTATTTGGGTAAAAATCTCAGCATTTGATAATGTTTGATACAAATGTTATAGGAGCGGGGTTTTATGTGGATGCTACTGAGCAGCCTTGGTCAAAACATTATAAGATGTACAGCTACGTTGCTATGGAATTGCCTATGATAGTTCGCAATTTGATTCCAATAGATTCTAAAAAATTAGGTTTGTAATAAATCACCATTTAGTTGCACATATGTTTTAAAATATTATGGTTATCATGCTATATTTGATTTTTAAGGTATTTTTGGACACTCCATGGGAGGTCATGGTGCTATTTCTATTGGTTTGAAACATCCTGATGTTTTTCAGTCGATATCCGCATTTGCTCCTATTTCTCATCCGATGAATTGTCCATGGGGTCAGAAAGCATTCAGATTATACTTGGGTTAGTATCGCTTCATTTCAAATTACACTTTATCTGTACATGGTCGCTTTATCGTGGTAGTCGCATAGGTCCTGATGTAAAAACATGGGAACAGTACGATTCCTGCTTATTATTAAAGAAATACGATGGAGCACCGAGAAAGCTTCTTGTGCATCAGGTCTATCAGCTTGATTGATATACATAGTCTGTGCAATTTGTTCAAAACGTTGTCGGGAAACCAATATAATGTTGTATTTTAGGGTTCGTCGGACAAATTCTTAGCGGAAGGTCAATTGCAGCCAGAATCGTTGAAATCTACTAGTGTTGTGTCAGTGGATCTAAAGATGGAACCAGGGTATGATCACGGCTATTTCTTTATCTCTACTTTCATTGAGGATCACTTTAAGTTCCATGCTGCCACTTTGAAAAGTTTGATTTCTGAGAACTAATTACCTCTTACACTTTGGTGGAAATACTTTTAGTAAAATTAGTCGATTACGTCATTTTTTTTTCGATTTCATGTATTCATAGTTGTTGCATTACAATTAATCCGAAGCAGTGCTGAATTAACACAGTGTATTCATCCTTACAGTTCAAACGTGTTGGTGTTAATATGACTTTGATATTATTATAATAATTTTACATATATTCAGCGCAGTGTCTTGTTTCGATGATTTTTTGTTTATTTGTTATGATAATTTACTTTTGTTCGTATTTTTTTATTTATTAATGTTTGTAAATACATCTATATGAACGCAACTACTTCAAACCTTCTGTGTCTTTCCCCAAGTGGAGAAGGAAAAATTAAGATTGTTTGTAGATGGGTCAGCACTCAAAAAGTAATGCGTTTTAAAACATTTTGGAATACTCAAAGCCGTGTTCGTTCAGATCTGAGGGAATGCCGTTTCGACACGCGATATGGAAGATAGCAATTTGTTTGCATTATGTAGTATAACAAACAACAACATATAACACTAGTTTGTTATAACACATAAAAACTCTTATACAGAAAACCTGATCTTTACATATAATGAGTATCAGTGTTGTAGCAGCATCCAGAATTGCTAACCATAGCAAATTTCAAATACACCAATACTATACTGCTTTATTCCCTATTTTTTATTATTTCATGCAACAAGATAAGAGGAAGGTGATGGAGCTGCAACTGTTTTGCCACTAGCAGTCAATTGTATGTGTTCACAAGACAAATGAAATATATATCATTAACACGCTACGTGGATCTAGTGGTTAGCGAAAACACAATATGTAATGAGGTTATGGCTTCTGGGGTTCTATCACACAAGATTTTTTGGTGTTAAATTGCTCTTGAGAGTAATAGAAACAGAGTTTTTATGATAAAAGGATTCAATTTCGTGTCTTGCTATAACATTTCACAGATTATTTACTTTCGTGGTTGTGAAGCTTGGTTCTTGATTTGAGTCCTTTGACTATCATCGTCTTCCTCATCTTCGTCTCCGCTCCGTGATAATAGTTCATCAGGAACTTTTTGGTCACGATACATTGTAACTATGATAATCTTCTGAAATATATAATTGATAAAGTTTAATGTTCCGTGGAGCGTTACCAAATTGAGTGATGATTAAGAAGAGTCTATTATGAAATCAAAAGAGGAGCAAGATAATATTAACAGAATATATTATATATAATATATATATACATATATAATATATATGTAATATATATAATAACATAACATATATAATAACATAACATATAATAACATATAATATTAACAAGAAAGCATATGAAATATACGTTGTGGTTTCTGAAATTTTGGATGAGAAGGCAGAAAGTGGGCTCAACGAGCGTAGTAGGTGCCGTTAAGAGTTTTGCCGATAGTATCAGTATTTATAAATATAGAACGATGTCTACCCATACTAATATTGATTTCAACGACTATTAAATGAAAGAATAGTTATAGTAACGTGTAATGCATCTGGAAATCAAATTCATCATTTTCTTGGTTTTTTTTTATATTTAACATTCTAATACGAATTAAATGTTACCTCACCTTACCATCTTTTTGAACAACAGACTCTTTCTTTTGTAGAAATTTGTCCGTGGCGCTCGGGTCGCTACCGCCCGGTGTTTTAGCAATGACATTCGTACCTTTACTATCGCCAGCCGCTAGCATTCCAGCCTCATCTGGTTTTCCATCCTTGAAAAAAATATGGTTTCAATATTTGATACTAGTTTGGTTTATTAGAGAACGTTTACATCATCTTGAGCATCTCCTTCACCCGAATCTTTGTCATCTTCATCGTTATCATCTTCAGGCTTTTGTTCAAGGTCAACCTCAAGAAACGCTAATATTTTATTTTATATTACAAAATTTCTCAGTAAAAATCATACCTTATCTTTTTCTTTTTCGGGTTGTAATTTTTCTTTAGCAGGTCGATCACCCGTAGCTTTTTCAGTACCTTTTTTACCGTCCTGAACTCGAGGTTCCTTTTCACCCAATTTAGGTGCTTTTCCATCTTTTGCCAACGGTGGAGATTTCACTTTTTTCTGAAAAAAAAACAAGAATGTACAAAAGTTCCTCACGGTGCTTAAGCGCACCATCCTATGTTATTTTCATATTCTATTGACAATTCATAAGAATGTTTTCTATTTTTAATTTCTACACTGAGTAGATATAAGCTCTTTCTAATCACATACTAACCTTATCTTTTTCAAGCTGGTCGACATCCTTTTTACCTTGTAGCTTTTCTTTACCAGGTTTATCAACCACAACTTTTTCACCAGACTTTCTGCCATCCACAATGCGAGTTTCTTTTTCTCCCGTTGGTTTCCCTTCTTTAGGACGCGTTGGAGATTTAGATTTTTTCTAAACAATCACTTGAAGGTGTTACTTCTTCAGCTTACCATTCTTATTGTTGGTTTAACTAAATGTTTTTCTTTATTGTCCTCACTGCTTAATGAACTCATCATGAATCAAAAATTACTTGGACCTTTTCATGTTGTTCAGGTTCTTTCTTGGCAGGTGATTCTTTTTCGCCAATTGCAGCAGCTTTCCCTTCTTTCGGAAGGGTTGGGGATTTTGCTTTCTTCTATAATGAAAGGACTACATATGTAAATTACCATGATATATTTCGTTATGCTAGTTAGACTTATTCGTTATAATTGATAATGAATATAATATTTTAAAATGTAAGAACTAATCTTCTCCTTTTCAGGCTGTTCAGATTCCTTTTTGGCAGGTGAATCTTTTTCGCCTGCTGCGGCAGGTTTACCTTCCTTTGTCGGAGATTTTGCTTTTTTCTGTGGTGGAAGTATGAAAAATAAAAATAAATCTAGTAATACACGTATTTTACAATATGTATTTTGGGCTCAGTGGCTGCAAGTATGGCATCACTATGCAAGGTTGTATGCCTAGTTTTTTTGCGTCTGCCGCCATACTGAGCCCGCCGATTCTGCGGAGCTTTCAAATTGGTGCCAAATACGGCAATATAACAAGCATAATTTCGTAAGCACTGCATGGCTTGAGTCATTGTGCAGAACAGAATTGAATTTAACAAACTTCATGATACTATATCGAAGACGAGTACGTGGTGCATCCTCTATAGCTTTATTAACGCCAAAATTCATCGTATTTCTGGGTGAACTATGACGATTTTCTTTCCATTGTGCCAAATTTTGCTGGTCGTTGTCATTACTAGACGTAATATTCTGCAATACAAAAGCTAACCTTTTCCTTCTCAGGTTGATCAGATTCCTTCTTTGCCAGTGGTTGTTTTTCGGCTAATCCAGAAAGTTTTTCTTCCTTTGGAAGTGTTGGAGATTTCGCTTTCCTCTGGAACGATGATACATGGCCATATTATTCATATCACGCTTTTGGTATTGTTATCGAATCGGCATACTCCTCCTTTACTTTATCATATCACTTTATCCGTTCAAGTGATTGAATCCGTGTTTTATTTTCACCACAAGGATAATTACCGATGGACTTGAAGCCAACCTTTTCTTTTCCAAGTTGTTCGGTGTCTCTTTTAGGTCGTGATTTTTCTTTAGGAGATGATCGGTCAGTCGTAGCCTTATCAGTAAGTTTCTTATCCTCCAAAGCTCGAGGTTCTTTCTCTTTTAATCCATCACGTTCTTCATCTTTTGGTAGCGTTGGCGATTTGGCCTTCTTCTTCAAGAAAAAACGTTTAAAATATGCTAATGAAACAAACCTTATTGATATTAAACCCAATTCCCTATCAAACTGTCTATTGGACTCATTCCAATAAGTTGAATTCTAACCTTGTCCTTTTCTACCTGCTCAGTATCTCTTTTATGCCGTGACTTTTCTTTAGCAGATCGATCAATCATGGGTTTCTCATCAGGTTTCTTCGCATCATCAGAAACTCGAGATTCTTTCTCTTTCATCTCATCTCGTTTTTCTTCTTTTGGTAGAGTTGGCGATTTGGCCTTCTTCTTCAAGAAAAAACGTTTACAATATGCTAATGAGACAAACCTTATTAATATTAACCCAGTTCCCCTATCAAATTGTCTATCGGACTCATTCCAATAATTTGAATTCTAACCTTATCCTTTTCTACTTGCTCAGTATCTTTTTTGTGTCGCGACTTTTCCTTAGCAGATCGGTCAATCTTATCTTTCTCATCACGTTTTTTTGCATCATCAGGTACTTGAGATTCTTTATCGTCTTCTTCAACAGGCCTTCGTTCTTTTAGGATTGCTGCTTTTGCTTTCTTCTAAAAAACGAAGAGAAAGAATCGTACGTTTGTAAAAAGTCTTGTTTTTCAAACCAACGATATTTTAGGTCGCTGGAGTTCACGTAGATATACAGAAAGATCTCTGTCGTCTAACGTCTTCATCTAAGCTTATTGATACCTTTCAAGGAAAAACCTCGCCTTATCATTTTCGAGTTGCTCAATGTCTTTAAGATGTTGTGGAAGCTCTTTCACAACTCGATCACTTTTTGCCCTTTCTTTAGGTTTTGTGCCATCTGTATCCTCTGGTTCGCTTCTACCTGGTCTTACTTGTTTTGCAGGAGCTGAGGTTTCATGTTTTTTCTGTAAAATAAAAAAGACGTGGTTGGTCAATTCATCTGTTTTTGCTATTGTTTTCTCCATTGCACTTCTTATCCCTCTACTTTGCATCTAGTTTTCTTGTCAATAGTATCAGCTAATCAGCAATTTTAATATGTAATAAATCTTGCCTTATGTTTTCTAAATGAATCAGTTTCTTTTTTAGATCGACGCTTAGCTGCTTGGTCAGGTTTATCATCGAGCTTCTTACCGTCTGTGTCTTCAGCTTCCTCCTCGTCTCGTTTACCACGTTTCTTTGAAACTTTGAAAACTTTGTCTTTTTTCTATAATCAAAATTTTTATGTACTTTTAACTGTAGAATTTCCGGTCAATTCTGTCCACTTTATTGTTATAAAGTCTTAGTGCTTCTTGGTTTTCCTTGTCTTTCTACTTCATCTTTTTAGTTCTGTTCCCAATCTACTTGTGGCTTACCTTATCTTTTTCAATGTCCTCAACATCTTTTTTAGGTAGAATTTTGTCGTTCTTCATTTTTTCCCCGAACTTAATTTCATCTGGTCCATCGGGCTCTGTGTTGTCTACTTCTATAGAGATCTTGTCTTTTTTCTATAATATAGAAATCCTAATGAAGGCTTTTTATATTTCCATTTATTTAATTTTCCTTGTTGTGTTCGTGATCTACAGAGTCGAATTTATCCTAACTACATGAAGAAACGTTTGACGCAATGAAAGATAGAAGTTCAGGATTGATCAGACACTGTTAGATTGACCACTTGTTCGACTTCATCATAAATTATGGATGTCTGTAGAGTGACTCGTGGTAAACCTCCATTTGATCAGTATCCTTTGACGTAATTCTGCAATCATGTCACTGACCCCAGAGGTCACTGACCTCAGAGGTGTGGAACAGCTTGTATCTTTGAGTGCAAAATTGAAACGATTTCCAATCCAGTGGTATGATGCAACATCTCCTATCACTACGTTGAGTTTCCACCTACTAACGTAAACAACAAACCTACCTTATCTTTTTCAAACTCATCAGTGTCTTTCTTAAGACGTGTGTCATCCTTATCACCTATTCCTTTATCAACAAACTTCATAAAATCTATGTCTTCAGTGTCCTGCTCTGATAATCCAAGAGCTTTGCCTCCTTTTGAATGATGTGGCTTCTTCCGTTTTCCAACCTAATACAAACAGCATGTTTATATTTTGTTTCTAAATCTATGAGTAATTATAAACACAAATATATATACTGTTTAAATATAATATTACATCTTCCACATCGAATTTTCTATCCACAGTGTCTTTTCCGCCCTCATATTCTTTTTCCAAATATTGCAATATCTGTTAGTAAACAAAGGATTCTTTCACATGACAACTATATAGTTTTATTTTGAACTTTTATCGCTTACATATAAATAACTAGCATATTTTTTTTTCTCGTAAAAAAACTATAGATGATCTTTGGACTTATATAGTACCCTTTTTTGTTCTTCGGCAAATTCTATATCTTCATCTCTTCTATCATTTACACCAGTGAATAAAATCATAAGTTTTCTTTTTTTTATCTCAACATCGGGTGTTATCTGAAATAGTCGAGTGGTAAAAATAAGCACTAAAATATTTGTTAGTGTTTGCCTTGAGGGCTTAAATGCCTTCTCGATTTTTCTAACTCTCCCATGTTTTCATGACGCATTTGAACCATTTGTTCCATTTCAATAATAGAAAATTTTCATGACGTAAACTATTAGTATATAATAAATAAATTAATAAAAATACAGAAATAAGATATTGGTTTATAGTCGAAATTATGATGTATTTTATCATTCGTTTTAATAAACAAGCTCGAATCAGGTTTGCGGCCTCCTCAAAACCTACGAAACCGGCTACCTCTCCAGAATAGGTAAGTTTTCCTACGAAAAAATCTGCGTAAAATGAACAGCACTGATTTGTTGGAAAGTGGTTAATTAAAGCCGCTGTGTAAACGAAGTTTGCGTCCAACCACTTTCACAATAATAAGATAAGATTTCTTGTGTTGATCAATCCTTTGTGGGGGGAAGGGCCAACGTATTCACGCTCAACGTGATATCGTGGAAGTGGATGAATGCGTGCCTGGTCTATACAGTGACTTGAGTGACCACTCTTCACCAAGTCTGTGCCACTTATGTTACCGAGATTCCTTGCCGGCCCCAGAGAGATGGCGGACTTGCTAGGCCTGGGTGGCGGCCGCGAACTGATTTGAGCCGGCGTGTCACTGCGACACCTCCACTGAGCCACAGCGCCCCAAGTAATACTTTCACAATATCACGTTGAAAACGAATAGGTATTCTGCCTAAGTGCTTTTCATTCTGATCTGCGTATCACTACCGCACCTCTACCACTGCGCCACGCACTCCATAACTATTCATACATTAAAATAGTTGTAATCAGATTTACTAGAAGACATTTTTTTTGCGGAATGTTTTTTTAGCCGAAGAACGAAGGAGGAAATAAACATGCTGATTTCATACCGCATCTTCAGATCTGTTACGTACAGCTTTCCATGCTAGTTTAGCTGTTGGATATTTTTTATCTAGACCTCTAGCTAAAACGACTGTAAATCTGAAAATCATCTATGAATCTATTGGATGTGTTACTTTTACTATAAAGTTGGTACTTAGTTGAAATAACCAAAATAACAACATCATGCATAATCTGACCTATCACTTGTTGGAATCTTTGAACCGAGTTTGATTCCTGTGAACACTAATCGTATCGCATACTGAAAAACATCCGAATGATTTTAAGCTTTAGAGAAATTCTCAGAGTTTGTAACTTTGAAGTGGTTTACCACCTTTTCTCCAGCTGGAACATATCCATAGACCGGTTTCGTTTTATAAACACCTGGTCTAGTTGATTTTAATTTAAATAGAACCGGTTCAGTGTACCCGTTTCGAAGTAACAAATATGTTTGTTGACGTTTTTCATTAGGAAAGAATGTCACCTAAAAGCTCAAGGCAGTATTTTGAAAGCTCAATAGATAAACCTATGATTTAAAAACATACACTTTGACTGGGTATCATGTCCACTTTAGATAGATGACTAGTAACCGCTTCTTCACCTATATTTTTGTTTTTATTAATAGATTTTTGTCTTTTCATAGTAGTAATAAAAATCATATAAGTGATTTATCACTAAGCTTTATTGAATGAATATTATAATCCGCACCAATACTTTCAGGTAAAGTAATTTTAGTAACTGTCGGTCTTCTGTATTCCAGAACTGCTAAAAGTAATTATTATTAAGATTTTTTCGCTCATCTAAATGTAGATGCAAATGTTGCAATGTTGGTGCAAATAAAGTTGCGGCCTATGCAGTTTCTAAATCACTATGTTACCGCAATGTCTTCGTAGCAAGAAAACAAATTTGTAAATGTACACCAGTTTCAGAACTGTAATGTAAGGAAACTCTTAGAAAAATGGTAGTGGATTACGATTATGTTGAAAAATTTGGCTACAGTTTTGACGTACCTTGTTTAGCTGGATCTATGTCCTTCTTCCGGTGAGCACCTGCCTCTGAAAAAACAAAAGAAGCAGTCCTTTTCTTAGAACAGAAAAGTAAGATGGACGTAAAGAATTTACTCACTACATGAGGATAATATACGACTACTATTCTACATTACGGTCACTGCTTCTTACTAATTTTTTTCCCCGAAGGTAGTTAATACATCATAATGGCTTGTTGTTATTTACTAGCATTAATTTATTCTTCTCAAAGCATTTTATTTCATTGAACTTGTTTTTGTTTTCATAATTAAGATTATAAAGAGGACGATTTTTTAACGGATCAAACCATAACGGAGTTTGTAGCATTAGCATACTTTTTTTCCTTGACGAAAGGTCTCAATTGTAACATTTGAGTGAATTTGATGATTAAGGTGAATATAGTTTGTAGATAACAGCTCTCACTGTTTATTATCATCAATTTGAGTTATTTGTTTTCATTCCGATGCAGTTTCTAGAATTCAAAGAAGCCCAGAATATGTTCAAGCTTCTTTCGCGTTTGATTCAAGCTTTACCACTATAGCTATTTCTTAGATCATTTGAGTTCGAATAAAATCGATCAAAGAAGTTTGCTCCTATATCTTCTCAGTACTCGAAATCTTTACAGATACTCGAAATCCTTTTTTTTCCATAGACTAACACATTGTTGTATTGTGGATAATCGGCAGTAGCTTTTTTTTTTCTCTCTTAAAAATTTAAATACATTATTCGTACATTTTACCTACCACTTAAAGGTCTCCTACGTTTTCTACCTTTTTTTCCTCGTTTTTCTCCTGAAATCAGAGCGGATTTAGAAATGTAGTAGTTTATTTTCTTAACGTCTCATACTTTTGATTTTTTATGTGCAAATAAACCGACGAAATCGTATATGACTACTTAAGCAGTAGTTATATTGACAAATTGCCGAGGGATAATTTTAGAATAACAGAGATCGAATACTTTCCAAAATACCTCATTTGATAGTGAAAGCGTAAAATAAAAAATAAGAGATTTCAAAAATTCTTATATGTAGCGTGTGGTAGCGCCTAGCAGAGTGGTAGGAGACGTAGCTATGACGCGCTGGCCCTTATACAAATTTATAATCCTTTCATCTTTTCAAAAGTGAGTGATACTGAAATTTATCTAGGGGAATGAATTTAAAACTTCAGCCTACTGCATCTTCTTTACATACTAGCAGTGAATATTGTAATTAGAATTTAGGAAAAATAACGCCCTGGTATGTAATAGAACGCTTCAGTAGGTTTAACTACGAAGCTCAAAATAGTATGCACTCTGCAGGATAATTAGTTAGGAATCAAGATGTATTAACGCCAGTTATGCTCGATCACGCTTCGTGTTTATGAGACGAAAAGCAGGAGATGGCTTGAAAAATTAACACTGCGTCTGGACTATACACTACTGCCGCTGAAATTGTGAACTCCTTTTTCAATCCTTTCAATGAAAACCATACTAAGTTTGGAGGTCAAACTGATCCTAGCAGGCCAGTCACCTATAAAAGGTGACCCTGTGCACTACGAGTGTGCATTCGGTTACTAATACTAGGAATCTGAAGCAGGCTCCTGGATTCTGCTGTAACATCATTGCTTGCCATGTAAATAGAATAAACTACCGTAAAATGAAGTCTCGATGGAAATACCGTGTATTCACCGATAACGACCGTTATGCACACAATTGAGTTCACAGTGCATTTCACATTTAAATTCACCGTTTCACACACCGTGCACACTACAATCGTATGCGATAGCATTTTACTAAGACATCATAGGTAGGATTTTCTGACGTTCATTCCATTGGACATGTGTTCTGGGTTTATTAGGAGAACAACAAGCACCATGCCTATTGGCTTCTTTGCAACAAAAACTAGCCAGTTCAAGGAGCGAGTTCCATGGACGGAAAAGCATGCTCTCGACTTTCTTTAGCTGGCAGTGCAAATTGTTTTAGGAATTGCTAAATAAATTATACTAAGTGCCGCTAAGTTGAGATGAGGCCTAAGAGGATGGAGGATTTGATTATCTTTGATGATATACACTTTTGATACAGAGTGAACAATTTTCATACTACGTAATACATCAAACTTCTATAAATTTGATATTTACGTCAGCCTTACCACTACGTTTTTTCTTTTTCACGTGAGATTCGGGTGTCAGTTTTTCATCATCGGTTGATAGTCGAGCTGCCTTTCTACCTGAAATAGTGCATTCCTAGGAAGCAGGTAATATAATCATCATTCGTTATAAGATTATCTACAACAGAATATAGTTATGATTTTCTATTTCTTTTCACTATCAACCAAAATAAACGATATTAGTTCTGTATGATTACATTTTGTATTAACACTTAAGCTAATTTAATCACAAACTCGGAGTTTTAAACGAGACTCGAAACCGCATCTCTTCCGATCTGGTACGTCTCTATTGCACGACAGTTTTTACCGTATAAATCACTGAATGGTTTGGTTTGAGGTCTTTGCTCTGGTTGTGGCATTTTTTAAAAAGAAAGAAAATGTGATTCTTCCAATTCTAAGGGTAGATCCAATGCGTTGGTCCAGGCTCGGACTCAAACAAGCGTCATCGGTGTTGGTATTTTCTACCACTGTGCTATGCAGCTATGGAATGCGTTATTTATGAAAAATCCTTCCTGGATTTTATGGAGATATTCGCACTAGGTGTTCATGGAGTCAACACTCGTTTACCACCAGAGAGGCACAACAAAGATAAATTTCGGAAAAACAAAAGAAAATTGTATAACTAGGTGATATCTGAATTATCACCATTTTCCACAACAACAAAGGCGATATGTTCTAATGAAGTTGATGGCATTGTACTAAATTGATGGAATAATTGTACCATAGTTGAAGCATATCTAATCTATTCTTAACCACTGACGTCGTTCGTCCTGTTTATTCTTAAAGGTTCGTAGTAGAATGTTTTTGTAAATAAGCGACCAAGAGTTTATAAATAAGAGTTTTAGTCATATGAAAGAGTGAGTCGTTCGACAGCATTCTGCAGAACAATCTCAAGGTAACGACAATCTCATGACACGACGAAGAATATGTTTATAATTCAGCACAACTTCATTATTAAGATTGTTAAAGCACATGCTACTATTTCCTCGTAAGCAGATTTCACTAACAAACGATAAAGAACGTTTCAGAGATCATATCATTCAACATATCGTCTTTCGACTTTAGTGTTATACTGACAATAGTTATCGATTAGTGTAGGAAAGAATGACCGGCTATTGATTGCTAATCTTATAATATTTTTGTTACAAACTTACGATTTCCATTTTCTCGATCCTTTTCAGGTTTGTGTCCAGATTCGTGTGCATCTATTTCATCTTCTATTGAGGATTCACCTCTTCGTATTTCTGAATTGTTACAAAACAAAAAGGTCTAACAAGTAAGAAAGAAATGTTTCATACTGATAAACATCATTAAACTGCATTGCAAATGAGTCAGGTGAGGTTGGTCCACATCAGACCTCATTTTTATACTTTTTCTAACATCACCTTCAAATAATAACTATATTTCGTACCATCGCTGAACCTTCTGCTTCTTCTCAAATTGGATTCAGTAGATGATGTCTCACTTCCGGATGATAGCCATGACTTTGATCTGTCTAAAGTATATTAATCGTGCTGATTTGGCCGCAATACACGGAACCTCAG
>KN716430.1:49855-73332 GCA_000816705.1 Dictyocaulus viviparus | reverse complement strand
TTTTTTTTCGCTGTTTCTTTGAAAAACTTTTTTTGTTTTTCGTTGTTTATTCGTTAAGTAGCATTGTTGTAGTGAAGTGACGCGAAAAAGAAAAACTGATTGACACCGATCCGTGTCGTACTGCATCGCCCGTCGTGTTTTAACTCACCTATTTATCAGCGATGAAATAAATATTCTGAATTTAATAACAAATAAATAAACTAAATAAATATAGATAGTTGATGAGTTCTGATGGAATTTACGGAATTCGCCAAACGTCGCCGTCAGTGGAACAATACGAATGTAATGTAATGATACGATTAATGTTCAATACATTAAATATCATAACCGTATTGCATATCGATAACATTATAAACCCATTATTGATCGACGCAGATCGCTTTCATTGCAGTATAAACGTGATCGCGGCAAGCTGCAAACTGTAAGCTATGCTCAAACATAAACATTTATGAAATAAAAAGATTTTAACGATGATTCAGAAACATTTTATGAGTTTTCTTTTTTCTCGTATAGAAAATAAATTCAACAAAAACGTGCTATCTAATGCGGCATTGATACAATGCGAATAGTGCTGGTATTACTACGTGGCGTTTTTTTTTCTCTTATCGTATTCTTTTATGAAAACATAAAACAATAGAAAATAACTCGGTCAAATCACAACAGTTTGCTTGTCGCACGCGTGATAACGATTTATACTCGCGATAACGCGTTGCGATGTCGCGTTGCGATGTCGCGCGTTACAATGCATTTATTACAATAAATCGAGCAATAACTTATGTACTACATATTTTGTTAATGTGACAATAATTTATCGTTTTACAAATGGTTCCGGCTCGTTAAGTCAACGTGTCGATAGCGATCATATTGCATTCCATATCAATTTCAGTTATGTTCACAATATAAACGAAACATTGATCATTGTTTTTCATTTTAATACAATATTAAATTGATCGAATAACACATCTTGTCATAATCGCAGATCAACAACTGCTCAGCTGCTTATCTGTGCTTGTTGACAGGTGTAGGTGAATAAAACAGTTTTGTAGGTGGGCGTGGCATCATTGAATACTAGTGACACGATGAACGATTACGGTAACAAGCAATTCTTTTATACAAAACAAAGCTTATTTCATATTCATTTCCATCAGTACTATACAGCTCGTAGAAAGAATCGTCACAATATTTTAATATACATTAAAATTTTTATTGATTTTTTACGACCAATATGCATAGAAGATCACATATCACGAAAAGTATAAATAAATAATGGCTCATGTTGTCTCCTATAAGTCATGGAATAGATCAAGTCAGAAAAATTATGATAAATTTTGAAAAAAAAAGAACATCGATTCGAATTTATGAAGAAAAGTCTCTCAGGAAATTCATGAAAACATATAAACAAAGCATAAAAACACATCAAAGTACGGAAAAATATCGGAGAACTCTACTGTTTATCTTCAAAAAAGATGTATAAAATCAACTGGGATGTTTGCATATGTAGCGTACCCTATTCTAACTAGCAAAAAAAAAAAGATACAGGTTAAATCAACAACGAAACATATAGAATAAGAAGTTTTAAAAATGCTTATTTCCTCATCGTAACAATTGTATTTGACTCATGTGCATAAATGCATGACCAAAAATCGATATATTGATTGAATAGCTCATTTGTATTGCGAGACGGTATGCTGCTCATCAAATGTACTGTACAACATTATAAAATACGTCAATTAAAAACAATGTAGGAGATCATCGGCCATCGCTAGACCCGTGAACGGATTGCGTAAAATTTTTGACGAGAACTGGTGAAGCGGTCACTGTTGATGTTACTCCAATAGTACTGGGAGTTTTCATTGAAATCGTAGTGGAAGTGGCGGAAAAAACTGGAGTTGTGTCACTATTTGACGATGTCGAATGAGTACTCACAGCCGTCACTGGCGGTGTTGACGGCGGTGTTTGAGATGCAGCCGTAGGGCTTCTGGCTGCACTTGTTGAATCTGTTGGTGAATGACTTGACGATGGACTCAATGAGTGTGCATCCGATGAAAATGAGCCTAAAATATAGAAGATTCAATAATATTCCTGTATTTTGTCACTATTGTAATTGAAGTAATTTAACTAGAGTATAGAGATAAGAAGGAAAAAAATCTACTCTCGAGAAGGTTCTATGGCAAGTACAATGTTTATGTTTACACATTGGAAATCTTGTTGTAGTCTTGAAATTTGAGAAAGCCTTGGAAATTTTGACTCAGATGAATTAGACGAGTTACTGTGGTGGGGAGGAAAATTTCAATATTAATTTAGTATTATTTCAATTTGGAAATAAAAAAATGCCATTACTAGGTGTAATTCTGCGTCAAAACGAATTATTAAAATATCTAACTGCAATTTTTCTTGTAAATTTTAAATAGAACAATGTCGAATTTCACTAATTTTCTATTCATTCTAACTGTAGCCATTATTTCATATGGTACATGACGTGAATTGATCCGACGTCCTGACGACTCTCAACCCCTCCCTTCCCTTACTAGACATACTTCCTTCCTTACAATGAAAAAAAGTATCATTACAAAAAAGTTCTTATTGTCATTTCTTGACGTTTTGCGATTTGCGACAAGAAAACAACGCGTTCAACGCCATCATTAATCATGACGACGATTCTCGGTCAGAAAAAAACTGCGCTGATATCAGCGCGTCGACAGTTTTACGATTGCTCACACCAGCCAGCTTATGTGAAGTCATAAATCAATGAGAAAAAAATCGTTATTCAGTAGTTTTATGTGAGGAAGAGATGTCAAAATTAGCCACAGGTAGGTCGATATCTAAAGATTTGATCCCGATAGTGATTGCATAGGAGGTGATTATACTCTACGATTACGGCGAGCGTGTCGGGGGCTGCGCTGGCGAGCGACACGAGACTGACACTGTAGATCACTGTGGATAATATCGATCGTATCGTATTCGGTACATGATTTCCGCTGATTTTGGTGTAAGTATGATTGAATTTATTTATTAATTTTACAATCAAAACAGTCGTGGGAATCGACCGTGACATTATGATTAGATTCTTATCGCGAACACCACGACGAGTTGTGTATTACAAGGGATTAAGATAGCACGACATCAAAGTGCACAAAACACATCAGAAATAGTAACAACATATCTTGCATGACAAACAAAAAATAAATCGTTAAGTTTTGAAGGGTTTTTGCTTGAAAAGTTTTTGAAGCTTTTCTCTAGAGATCTGGTCATAAAAGTACTGCAGCAGTCCAGAAAAATATACAGAAATACATACACATAACACTTACCACTCATTGCTGGATGAGATTGTTGTTGCTGTTGTTGTTGTTGTTGTTGTTGGTGTGAAGCTGCAAAACCCATCAATGTTAACGGATTCAAGAACGGCATCGACGGTAAAGCTCCTGATCGAGCCATAGCCGCTAGCATATGCGGTGGAAATTGAAAGTTTGACATCGCAATCATTCGCTGCAATTGTGACATTGCCATTGGATCATCATCAGCTGGTGAAGAATCCTGGAATTATTACTCATTGAGAACTTATTACCTCAAAAACTACCAACTGATGTTGTGCCAGCGCTCAGATTAAAATCGTAGCCTCAGAATTTATTCCTGACTATAAAAATAACTCATATAATGTGATGTAAAAATTGAATGCGTATCGTTTCTTAGTAGATGGTGATCAATCGGAGTTAAAACAAAGCATTATTTCATTATCACGAAATTTTTGTCGTTATTTTCAAAAGGAGATCAAATCCAATCAATTATTTGTGCTGATTGTTTCTGTCTCAGGTAGAATTATAAGAGGAAACAACAGTTCGGTACTATTGGAAATATTAAGTATTCTACCTGCACATTCTTGGAAAAGGCTAAAGAATTTAAGGACTAGGCGTCGACTCAGCTCTGCTCTTTGTGTCCGATAAACGAACTTAACAGCATGTAGCTCTAATGAATGTCATCATGAATAGTTTTTAAGCATTGAATTCATTACGTTGGTTGAGAAGCTTTTGATAGCTTTATTTATTGTATTTAATATTTCTAATATTTGACTAATCTTCTATTTCAGCGTACCTTTTTCGAGCTGCCAGCTTCGTTGTCAGTTTTCGTTGAATCAGATCGCTCACCAAGTGTGTCAGCAATGGACCATATTTTTCCGGGGGCTTTCTTTGGTGTACTAACATCCGATGCCGAGCTTTTAAGATTGTTGTTTGTTGTCGGTGTGACTGACACATCTTGAAGAGTACAAAAATTAATATTCACAACGGTAAAGCAGTGCAGCAACTATCGTCCCTCATCAGCATCAAAAAACCCCCTTGCTAACTGATATAGCTTCCGCATGAAATCTATTCATATATTCAACAAATTCTATCATAAACGGCTAAGCCTCACCTTCTTTTTTTTCGGACATATCAGACATTGAACTGGACGGGCGATCACATCCGTCTAAGCCATCGATGCCATCAATGTCGGCAAGATCGTCATCGTTTGGATCGTCTCCACGACGATTCTGAGGCGACCACGTCATTTTATTCTCCTTCTTTAACCGTCGACGAGCATTCGCAAACCACGTGGAAACCTGTAATGAATGAATTTATTGTCACTCAATATAAAATTTAAAGAAAAGCGACAGTATGAAAATCTCAAAATACTAAGAATTGTTTTCTATTGAATATTCGAACAAAAAAAGTAAATCTAAGACCACAACGCGTTGTTTCAATCCTCTTGATCCTCACTATAAGACAAACAACTCATTTCATTTAATAATAATTCTGGAAAAACACGATTTTATTGCGATTCTCCATAACAACTCTTCTTCAGAGTACAACAGATTCTCTAAGAAGTTCAATACTCAAGCTTGATTTCTTTTGTTGCAAGAATTATTTAGAATAAAAAAATAGGTGAAGTAAATGAAAATATAGGTCAAGGTGTCATTCACGTTTATAGTGACAGTCAGAACAAATCTATACGGGACCGCGTCATCAGCATTGATCTTTAATTTGAAACAAATCGTCGGAACTCTTTGAAGAGGTGTGAAGATAAAATCTTCAAATCATTGAGTTACAATAGAGGAAGTGCAGTCCAATAACATTCTTCTATTTAAGAATGGTACTTTAATTTGTCAATCTAGCTAACTGAGTAATGATGGCGTTATGTTCGACGAATGATGTAAATCGCCGCAAATCATAATTACCGATTTTTGTTTTTTTCTTGATTGAAAGATCAAAGAAAAACGACCATGACGCAATCATCGTCTTAACCCTATCGAGTCAAGCGATAATTGTATACCCGCGTATGTCTCTCAGTTCTGTTCATGAAGTGATGATGATTGGTAACGATGACATATCAACGTCACGACAACATGCTGACGGGTATTGCCGATAGTGCTGTTATGTGAATTTCAATTGTACTTTATATGCCGGCTATGTATAACAGATGTAGAAACGAATTATGCCGTCTTCTATACAATAACGTTCTAATGAGTCATAAGATCCTTAAGTTAAATTATTGACATTGTTTTAATTTCAGCTTTTAGAAGAAATAAGCTTAAAAAATAGTTGTCGAACGTCTGATATCGGTTTAAGAATGAGATAAGTCATACGGTAATTCTTGGGTATTAGACGACATGTAAGATAATTACACTTTATCTAATCAAGTGAATGTCGTTAGTACAACTGATCATAGAGGCTCAGAATTGGGACGTTGAAAAACCAAAACGATTGATTGGTCAAAATCTGACAAAAAGCACCAAATATTATTAGGTGTTTTGTCATGTGTTTCTACACAGCTTTATTTAAGCTGTTTGATTCTGAAATAAACAAACTTCATTTGCAATATGATAGCAAAATCTGCCAACCTGTGTAAGTGTCATCTTGGTCATAACGGCCAACATGACCTTCTCGCCTTTTGTAGGATAGGGATTTTTCCGATGATCAGTAAGCCAGGCTTTAAGTGGAGCTGTTGTCTCTCTTGTCGCGTTTTTCCGTCGTGCACCATCTAATCCATTCGCGTACGGATGATACGGATTCATCACGTCAAACACAAAACTTGGAATTGGACCACCACCAACAGGCATCATTTCCGGCTTAATATCCTGAAAACAGAAAAAACATACAGTACGAGTTTTGTGTTTTAAGTGATTTTCTAATACGGAAAATAGTTGTTTCTACGAGAGTATATTTGATTATGTAAAGGTTTAGCATAATAAAAAAAATGTATTTGACGTTATCTGAGCGCTGATAAAAGTGTTGATAAAAAGATGAGGGCAGGATTCTTCGAAATGTTAAGTACAAGGAGGCTTGCATATATTACGATTAGTATTGCTGTTTGAGGTTATTTGTTAGCGATTTTTACTGAACGTTGTAACATCAAATCATTCAGAAAACCGGGTATACGGTAATGCAGTGCATTTTTTCTAAAAAATAATATGAGTAGTTAATATCTTCATATTCTATTCGAACATCAATAATGACGAAATATGTCCTTGACGATGTGGCTGTGCCGTATTCAGTTCGGTCGATCTAGAAAGGAGACGATGATGGCATATGTACGTACATGTGTAGATGCTTAGCCGTTCGCTTGTACGTTGTACATGTACATACATATATATGTACATACGTGTGTGTATGTACGTATGTATTTGTATATATGTACGTATGTGTGTGTACACATCTGTATGCGCTTATGATAGAACGATAACAAATCGAAAAACATAATGACATTAACGATTTCAGAAACGAACACTATACTCTGCTCATACTCGTACGAGAACTGAGGAAAAAACACTTATCAACAGCATTCGAACAAACGAAATTGAAATTGGTTTTCATGTTGACAAGTCCGAATACGGTATGTATACATTTCGTGATGTATATTATCTATTTAATAACAACGCGAACACAACGCATTGAATATTATCGCATTGCGTCGCGTTGCGGCCAAACGCGACATCGCGAGTTCTAGTTGGAGTCGTGAAAAAGCCTCATTAATACCTCTAATTACCTTTTTTTTTCGTTTGTTTAAGCTTAATAATATTATTTCATAACGTTTGAAATCATTATTTTTTATTTATTGAATAGTTCATAATGTAACATATAAATTCACACTATGTATACAGTTTCATCTGCATTTTTTTAATTTCGGAAAATTAACGATTATAGTTAATAGCAAATTGCCTTTTTTTCTTTCTTGAAATTTCTTACCAATCATCATAAAAATAATCATAATTCTTTATTCATGAAAATTTTTCTTCGTATCCAAACAGAATCCCATAGTTAGGTTATTCTGATCGGTTTTTTCCTTTATGATTATAGAAATTTTTAAGCACCTAAAGATATGAATATTTTGGTGATGAGGTGTGGGCGATTAGGTATGAGGACGACAAAAGAATCAAAGACAGATTGACGCGATAAGAGTGCGCTCGTACGGGGGTCGCTTCGTCTCCCCACATTTGTACAAAGGCAAATCGTTATGTTGATAAAATACTTCTTGAACTCTTCAGCTGAAGACAAGACAATGACGGACAATGCGAAAAACGATGAGGAAAAGAGGAAGAGAGAATAGCAAGAGTAATGTGAGGATTGAAGTCTACTGAGAAAAAAAAACTTGACTAACTATACGTTGAGAGGAGAAATTGTCATAAAGCAAAGAAAAAAGTACGGTCACAAGTCATGAAGGAAAACCAATGAACGAAAAGAAGTTAAGCGAAGTTGATTGATTAGTTTTAAGCATTTCTGATATTAGAGAAAATTATGCATAGGTGATTTTTGATGTTTCATAATAACACAAGTATTCGCTAGTTCTCACTAATCAATATCGATTCATCAGATCATCAAGCAATTTTTTGGTCATTACAGAAGAACAAGAAGCTAGGTAAAGCCGAAAATTTACTTACCGGTTGAAGTCCGGGATACATCACATGAAACGGCAGACCGGCTTGTGCAGCCATTGCTCGAAATGCGTCCGCAGGCATGGCGCCTGGAATACCAGCAAACGGGAACTGACCACTGCCGGCGAACAACGGATTACCGCCAGTCAGAAAACGTAACGTATCCGCGTTCAATTCCATGGCTCCACCACCGTCTGGTTTCATCGGTGTAGCAGTTTGGGTAAGTAACTGTAACAGAAAAGCATAACGGCTTTAGAAAGCAGCTTCAAACGCATTGAAAATGAATCTCCTACTAACAATAACTGCAACAGAAAAATCTAATAGCAGCTTTCAACAACTTCAAATGCACTTTTGAAGCAGTCTATATAGATTTTCATAGCAAAAACACTTGTAGCAGCTTTTAAAGTGATTTTTTTAACAACTAAAAAAAATGAGGGCATTTTCAGTTCAGGGAATTTGTGTGTAAATAAATGAAAGAAAGAAAACTTACAGTAACCCTGAAAAATGGTTATAAACCGCAATGAAAACTTTTTTCCCTCTTTTTTTTCATAAAATGTTTTCAATAGAAAAATTTTCGAAGATTTCGGTTTTATTTACAAATTTGCCTCGATATATGTAAATTATGCTTATAGATACCGAAATAAAGTCTGTTTATTATTGATTGATGTCTGATCAAATAATAAATAACAAGAAAATTTTTATAATATTAACAATAGATGTTAATTATTAGCTTAAATGAAAGTCTAACGAAATCATGAACGAAGCGTTAACCAAGTAGCTTAATGGTTTTAAGCATTTATGAGTTACGATATTATGGAAAACTTCTTTTCGAAAAAAAAAGAAAAAAAACTCGATTAAAATGTAAACAGTGAGGAAAAACTGTATGAGTATCATATAACTAACAGATTATTGATTAATATCGGTAGAAAAAACAAAAATTATATATATATATATATGTATTTTTTTTAATATTACAACAAACAAACTGGGAAAAAAAAGTACATAGCGAAGATGACGCCTAACAAAACGAACGTTTATCGCGTTCTTATCGCGATTTCTTTTTGATGTTTCTCCATTTAACTTTGTTCTATTCGTTATCTTCATTGTCGTTTTTGAGCAACATGTAAAATTGGCAACAAGTTATGAGTTTTTTTTTTGAGTGAAGGAGTGATCAAATTGAGTACATGATGAGTTTATCACGATATTCATTCAAAAATCGTATAAATGATTGATCTCTATTGAATAATTTTCATACCTGTGATGGATTAAAGGTGGAATTGAATGCCATCATCAAAAGCGTTAAACGATTTCAAATCGTCTCCGTCGTCGTCGTAGAACAACGCCAAAACACCGGCAATAAATAAGAAAATATTCTATCTCTGAAATAAAAACATATAACGAAATATTGAAGAGTAAATAAACAATAAATAAACATGCTAATGTTATTTACGATACTTGAACAGAACAGAGAGCCACAATAATTTGAAGAATTTCGTAATAACGTTATTTATATGGGCGAAAAAATAAACAACAACCATGAGGAAAACCATAATGAATGAAAAGCCGAACAAAAACAACTCAATAATTTCGCAATCGCAAATAAACGAGAAACAATGAAGTAGAAAAATGTTCTCGAAAATCAATGAGGTAAAAACAACTCATTTTAATGCTGAAAATCTATAAAATATATGTTTTCGTTAAGCTTACAAAGTTAAAACGTTCATATATGTTTATAAATAATTCAATATTGTCGCTATCCTTAGAAAAAAAAATAAAAGAAGAAAAACAAAATGCGATAATATACGGTAACAGTGGTAGTGCGCTGGTAAACATTCGTATTTTGTTCGTTAGATTCAGATGCGAGATTAATGAAAGTCAACAAATATGGAAGTAAATAAAAGCTTTTTTATCTATTTTGCTAGTACCACTACACTCCTTCATCACCGAACCCATTTATCGATGTTTTTGACAACTGATAAATATCGTCTGGTTGATATTAAGTCATACGATTTCAAATGAAATATCGAGGTCGTGAGCAGTGACAATGATAAGTGATGAATGGAAAGTATGATGACCGATAGTCAGATGATGACGATGATGATGGTGATGCTGGTGTTGGCAATGATGAAGTCAACGACGGCGACAGCGACGCTGTTTGAGATGATAATTGGAGAAATTGGCGGCTAAGAGGCGACGGCGGGAAACATGAATTGAGTGGTTAGTGTTCTCGGTTGATTGGTTGCTGATAAACGACGGTACGATGATATGAGAACAATAGCGATACACAGAGATGATCATCAGTGAAAACGGATAGGAGACATCGCTTCGCACACAATCATGTTGGCGTGTGATGTTACCTGATATGTTGTAACATCGTATATCGGTCTTTGAGAAACAAAAAGGAGAAGAAGAAGACGACGACGACGACGACGACGACGACGACGAGAATATAAAAACTAAAACACAATTTGACAACATTTAATATCTGAACTATCGTTGACCGATAAACAACAATTAAGGTTACATTATGGTTCACAAGCGCTGATGAGTACGACACACTTATACACAAGTGCTAAGAGATAAGAATACGTACTACTACTACCAATTAATAAACAAAATATTATCTATCGATTAAGTATGGAATTAGTAAATAGCGTAAATAGAACTTCTAATTTTATGTAAATGATCAGTAACGATTCAGAATAGTAGTTGAACCGTGGTCTTAAAAGTGCTATGCGACAAGCGTGCGCCCACCGCCGAGACGATTCGCTGGCGAGAATTATGTTGTTACAAAATGAACATGCTGTTCACAAGCTCCACCCATCGTTGCCGTGATTGGTAAGTCAACGCTGATGGGCGGTACATAGAGACGTGTCATGCCCCGCCTACTCAACGTTGATTGGGACACGACGGCAGCGGGCTTGTTGAGGTCGGTGGTTATCCTCGAAATACGGTAGCTATGAGGATAATAAATATCACAGCAATACGTTAACATTGAAAATGATGTCGGAATAAGCTTAAGCACGATACTAAAGCGTAATAATAGTGATTGTTGTTATTGTAATGAATGATGATAAGTGATATAACATTGTCAATGCTGTGTAATAAGACCGAAACACTTTGCAACATGTACAATAAACATTTAATATTACACAAATTCATTAATGTTAACGAATGTAATTGTTGTTATGAAAGTGTGCATAGATTTTAGTACAAATGAAACAGAATTACAATAGATACGGTAGTTCTATTTGAAAGAAAAGTGAGGAGTCACAAAAAAAGAGCTTTCTTTACTTAAAACAATGACTTTATTGTCGGAAGTTATAAGAAAGAAAACAAAGAATCAATTCAATACGACTTGATGAAGAAGAAAAATAAAGTCTATCGAGCGTTCAAGTGCTTCGTTTTGTTGTTTTTTTTTGTGATAAGATTAGAAAGAAAGGAAAACTTGATGTTGAAATTAAGGCAAACAAAAGATTTATGATGAGTTATGAGTGATTTCACTCATAGATGACATAATACAAAACGTATCATACAAATCATACGCTCTTTTTCATAACGACAATGATAATTACTAGTAAATACACCAAAAAAACTACAGTTTTTTTTTGTTTTATATGTTCACGAACAATAAGGTGACGATAACGTAGGAAGCGTGTGTGTATATGAAAAAAATAGATTACTTAACAAAGCATGGATTCTTCTGAATTCCATGGGAGGAGGAAAAGAGAAAAATAACACAGGTGAGGAAAAAAACGCTTATAAAGCATTCGTATGATGAATGAAAACGTTATATGAAACACGTTATGTACTTCTACTTTTGACGTTCAACGATGAAGCGAAAAATTGTCTGATGTAAGATTGCGGCAAAAGAGAAATTTAATACCCTCACTAACTCTAGTGAACCAGAACTCACAGAGGTAAAAAAAAAAAAAACATTTAGGATCTCTATGTAATATATCATTATGACAAGTGTTACAAATTATCGTTGGTAAGTAATGAAATATTTGTCTTCGTACCTGGAAAACTCGTACCGAAATTATTTGCAAAGTTAAAATGAAGCGAAAATATGTGACAGTTGTCCTTGAGTAATGAAAAACGAAACTGATTATTTTCATAATCTCAATAACAGTAAATAAAACGAAAAAAAAATAAAATTAATGAAAAAAAACCTATAAAATAAAATTACTATCAAATGATTCATATGAAATGATGTAATAAACAAAAAAACATAAACTAATCTTACAACTTTATTCCACCTTTCTCACTAATTATTTTATTCTACTGTGGGTTATTTTAAATGTTTTTTATTAACATAGAAATAAAAACATATATGAAATCTAGATATACTTCCTATTACGAAAAAAAGAAAAACAACAAAATAATGAATCGCAATCAGATCAAAGATCGCTATGCTTTATACAATTCCTAGTGATCTAGAATAAATCGATAATTTTTAACAACTTGTAACAAATAAGAAAAGTCGATTCTTCAAATATAAATTCACTTAAAAACTGATCAGACTACTATGACTGAAAAAATATCAATCGATAAGATCATTGTAATGATTGTTGCCATTCATCTTCTAGTGGTTTTACTCAGAAAAAAAGAAAAGATAAACTAAACAAGATAGAAAAAAAAGTAAAATTTACTTAGCAATAGAAATTCATAACACGTTAAACACTCAAAAGATTAGCTACAAAACGCATGTGGAGCAAGACGACGAAGAAAAAAAAACACTCGAGTGGATTACTGTAACTTCTTAAGCTTTTCATGCTCGCCGATAAGTAGAAGTTCGCTTCATTATTCATCTACATTGTGAGCACATAACATCACATGTTGAACATAAAGAGGAAAATGAAAAAAAAAACAATATTTGCAATATGAAAAGAAACGAATGTAGTATAGGGAAAGAATAATAGGCAGAGTCACGATACGTCAAGGTCCAATTCCATGTACATCATTGACTAACGACGAGTCTTCTGCTTGTCCTCGTCGACGTTGTCGTGGGGTGCACGCGATGGGCGTGGTCGACCTGTGAGACGAATTGAGGAGGGTGGTGTCTACATCATCCTCAAACATCATCCAACGACCACCAACCGATCGCTCGTTTGCCCGCCCACCAACCAAAAGACCGATCGACTGGCTGAGCGACTTACCGATCAAAGAAGCTGGTTGATTGCTTTGAAGCTAATTACCATTAACCTTCTTACAAAGGTTACAGTTACATAAAATGCAAAAATACGATCAGGTGGAGTAACCTCAGAGAATCTTCTAAATTGCACAAACTTGGGAACGACGCAGTTTCACAGACGCGATATTTATTCAGTAATAATTGGGTGTAATTACAAATAAAATGCCCTAAACGCTATTTCATACTTATATCGTAGCAGTAGAAAAACGGCGAAAAGAAGAAAGCGTGAAAAAAAGTGGAGGATTCGAAATCAGTAAGGAGGAAATATCGTTGTCAGAACGGATTCGTCCTTTGCGATTACTTTACAAAGTCACCAAAAACGTAAAACAAATTCTTCTAAATATTTTTGTAAAATATACCTAATACCTTAGCGTATAATAAAGCGAATGAGTAAAATAGACGTTCTCATAAAAGAAATGAGTTATTAAAAATGATTTACTGAATGCGATTTTGCATGAGTAACATTGTCCTCTTTACAAACATTACAATACAGTATACTTTGTAAAGTTAATTATTAGTCAATATGATTAAAAATAATGATAATTTGATAATATCATTAGAGCTTCTCATTCACAGAATACGATTTAATAAAAGTTATAGGAATAAAACCAAAAAAAAATCATGGATTTTCATATTGGCTTAGTCTCCATTTTTCAACATAATATATTTAATCGTGTTTTCAACACTAGAATAATTTATTTAAATTATTTATCAAAAAATAGAAAAATAACAATTATGCGTCTCAAAATTGTTCTCGGAAGTGAGGTGTCCTTCCTCTGACAAAAAAAAAGGGAACCACTTTTCAAATAACAGAATGAGTGCACTTATTTAGCGATAATATTCAACTACATAAGAAAAAACCGAGAAAAAGAAAAACTCAGCACACAAAAATCAATATGCATAGTTTACATAGCTGGAGAAGCGATATCAATGAACAACGTAATCTTTTCGTTGTTCAACCACTTAAACATGAGCGTTTACAAGACAACGATAGCTGTTGAACAACCACTTCACACTGAACAAACGATACGAACAAGAGAACGAACATCAAGAGGAAAAAAAACCATCTATGCCATCTTTTTACCTGACAGATAACTCAGCTCGAGTGTGATCTTGACGAGGGTGTGAAAAGCTGTCAAGGAGCTCTTTTTTCGTTTCACTGATGAATGATATTAATATTGACAATTTTTATGATTTTCTTGAGTCAGTAACATAAGTGAGAGTTCTGTTTTTTTTTGTGGAATCTACAGAAACTTTGTAAACTTTGACTTCTGCTGTTTTTTTTTTCATTACTAAAAAAATCATCAAGTTTATGTATAACGAATTCATCCAGAAAGCATCGCTTAATTATCTCATTTTAGTCTGAGAACTCAAGCATCCTCCTCATACTAGTGAACGTTAGTTAATTTTAAAACAATTCTGAATATAATATTCCTCCATTTTAACGTCATCGCGTCGAGCATATTATAACATGCGTACGCTAAAAGACCCTAAGGTATGGTCAGAAAACCTCAGCTCTGTCTCAAATGAAAATTCTTCTTTCGTCTAACCCGAAGTGAAGGTGAAGCTTTCCAGTATTCGATCAACTCTGGCTAGACCATATGATGATGGTCAGTGAGTAAATCACCGTAATTTATTATCATTAGTCAAACTAAGATAAAGACTACGGTAATGGACGATACGATTCAATTTTCGATGTCACTAAAACACATTTCACTATTAGTAGTAAATTTATGCTTTATGAAAAAAAGGGCATACATATGGCGGCAACATGAATTGTCGTTTTCAAAATGTTCATCGACCGACTGTCAGAAAGGTCACTTCTCAATAACCGATTGAGATGTTTGGTGTCAGATTAGGGTCATCACGTAATCGTCCATAAATATTACGCAGATAATAATCAACTCAACTTAAACTATGAGCTGATGAAATCCACTTGAAATGTATGAACGATTTTATATTGACGTAATATTGCGTATAGTTATTATATATTAATCCGTCAGATAATGCTTAATAGCTCATCGAATAACAGCGCAATCGAAAGCTACAATGCAAATAAACGCTCCATCTCAAACACGCTCTCGTATCATCACATTCTCTTTGCGTTTGATCTATTTGGCAACAGTACACGCAATTCGACGCGATCACCTCCACACATACCGATGAGGTACAACAGTCAATAATGAGATCATGTATTTATTACATGTTTATATGTATTGATGATTTGCATTGATTGATTATATTTATGAAATTTGAAGGCTTAAGATTATTCAATGTTTTGTTTGTGAACTTTTATTAGAACGATTATTTCTCAATATAACGACGTCTAATACGTCAACACAATTTATGCTTGTTTTCATAATTTAATAGCAAATTCAGGAATGTTCAAAGATTTTGATCGCATGAGTAACAAATAAGCAGTTAGTTTAGTGATAGTAGTAAATTTGTAAGCTATAGTTCGTATAATGTAAGTCATTACACCAATAGCGAGGAGTTAGTTGGCGAATGAACGGAAATTTCCGGAAGCACGCAGCTGATAACCGTGTGCGGTTTCAATTTCCGGTACATCCTCTTTTGCTTGTCGTGACGGCTGCGATTCAGTTGATTGTTATGGCAGATGCCGTTAACGGCTAACAAATTAATCATCGCTCATGGCAAATTCGTCACGACAAAAATACATAGAGAATACTTATGTTGCGACAGTAACAGACGGAGATGATAGCGAATTTCTATTAGTTTCATTCATTAAAATCTATGAAATTGCAAACGAAAACATTCAGATTATTGGAATTCCATAGTTGTTAAACAGTAATTAGAAACGTTCGATTGACGAGAGGAAGAAGTGTAGTAAGTTATATGAAAAAAATGAGAGTAGTTTAGCAGCTTATTACACTATCAACAACGAGGGCAATGAATTCTCGAGTGTTATTGTGTAATTGCGGTCGTGTCCGAATACGGTAGTCGGCATATATTCCACATAAGACGAAAAAACATTTATGAATTTAATTATTTTTGAGTGGAATAATAAACATATTATGACTTTCGACGAATTTTCGACTTTTTAGAATGAGAGATTAAGCTTAGAAACATCAACATAATTTAGAATGTTTGATTGTTATTTAGAATCACACTATGAACTGTACTCATAATGAACACCACATAACATTTTTTTTTCTTCTGTTCACTGACGCAAATTATTCTAACAGTTACTAATAAACTTAATTATTTTGATGAGTCTTGAATGACTATAAAACCTCAACGTGAAGATACAGTGACAATTTGGACAAATTTTCTATCACAAGAATAATTATCATATGGAGAATCTTATACCATTGATGATTTTTGGGATGTTGTCTTACTGTAGTCACACAACGTAACAAAACCTCCTCTAACATCACCCTCATTACGACGCATTTAGACGCAATGAAATCTAGCTAAGAAAAAGCTGCTATATGCAAATCACCTCATTGAATTCATGATATTTTTCAGGCGAACGAATTAAATCTTAGTCTCGGTTATGCTGAAATCGCTCTACACATGTCCAATGAATCAGAGATGGATGTCATTACGGATCGTTGCCGGATGATCATCACTGTCTTATATGATAATGAGAAACGCGAAGATTTCAAATTTTCCTCGAATTCTATTCGGATATAAATCCTTACGATATCTCCCAATGAAAAATTTCATAACGACTTATACACGTATTCATTTTGAATTGTATGAAGATATATAAGAAAAAGCTTTATAAGATATTTCCTTCAATTTCTCTAACGCAATCAGTTTTGAGTAGATTCACCTTACGAGTTTTTCAGCTTTTTATCATAATGGAGGAAGAAAATATGAGGTATTTGAACAAATATTGAATTGAAGATTGCGTTTTCTTTACACGTTGGACATATAAGCTATGAATACGTGTGTCTTTATGGATAGGAATGTATTGATATGTTTAATCTGGTGAAGGTCAGCACACCTGACTGAAAAGAAACCGACATTGAGATAATTACAGACAAAAAAACAGTGCATAGATTCATTCATACCCCATTATTAGTTAGGATTCCGATACTCCTCAAGAAACGGATCCCCTTAAGCGTTATCCAAACAGATAATCCGACTTCATCACATGGGTCAAATTTCGAATAGAGCTCCCCTCATTCAAAGACTCTTAAAACGAACAAAGCGTTCAGCTGTCTGGATAATTACATAGAATAGAATAGCATCTAATAAGAGAAGCGTTTAGAATAATTCTACCTTTTTTCAGTCGTCAACGTTAAATGAAAAATGCACTATAAATTATAGTTTGTATTTTTTTTTAAGAAATAGACTTCCATTAAAACTAAACACATTATAACTTTTTTCTTACAATTATTGATTCTAATAAAATTCAGAAAAAACAAAGGCAGCTTAGTTTACGGGTTAGAAAATGTGAGTTTTGCTTCATTTTAGAAAGGTGTAGAGAAGCGTAACATGTTGGAGTTCATGAAAAATAAATCTATTATACCTGACATCTTCATCTTTATCGATTAGTATGGTCTTATTTATTGATTCTATCATAGTTGTCTTACTATGACAAAATGAAGATGGGCAGTCTTATCGATTGAGAAAATAATAGGGTGGGTGTTAACATTCCATAGCGTTGTTCCGTAATAACTCGTGAAATCAAGTGTGATAACCGTAGTAATGCGTACACGGTGGAAGATAGACGAAAAATTTTTATTTGTGACGCTGCAATTTCATTGAATGTACATATCATTTTCAATGAGTTTTATGCGAAGAGTATCTTCTATCTTTTATCCACAGTCCAAGAATCATTTCAGAAATCATACTAGTGAGAAAGTTCATGCTTAAAAATCTACTAAAATACACGTTAATAACACTTCTTATACCTTAATGAACTCATAAGCACTATTGTAAAACACTCCTACATACACATATTGTTAACCGTTCCAAAAATCAATTATGGCGGTGACTCAACATCGATCAGACTACGTCCCATTCTTTATTATTCACCTGTGTCTCGTCTTATGATTCAGCACATTGATCAAAATTAATTCTATATGCATTATTTACGTATAATATACTCTAACTATCAGTTATTATGCTTTGTTCAGACTCATACTTTGCCTCAAGAAAAATTCGTCTTATTCGAAAGTTCGCGCTGCTCCAGCAGTGATCATTGTTTAGCAGTGCTAACGTATTCTCTTCTTTCCAAATTGGTATTATTAATTCGATTTTAATTGTTACTGTCATATATATATATATATATATATATATATCCATTCATCGCTATTAGCCTTTGTCGGCAATGTTTCTAGTGGATTGTTACGCTTCGATGACATTCACGGGACACTAAGCATGAGTTCATCGCATAGTGTTTCTATAGTAAACACCATCTAGAAGTGAATTTCTCAATTTTTTTCCTTTCTAAGTATTCGTTTTAGGTCTCCGTGAGGCAGCTATCTTCAAGCATAGACATTTTTGTAATGTCAGAATTCGCTGTATTACTAGCATAAACAGTGAGTTTCAATTCTTAATAATCGGCTTATTTCTCGCTACGTTGATTTTCTTGATGTCCTCTACGTTTTGCCTTTTACTATTTGTAACTACATTAGCTTAATTACATTAAATGTGCTCTTTATCACTACCCAATACTTTGAAATTTTGACTATATTTACTGAATTCTGTGGTAGTGAGATGCTAAAGCTAAAGGCTGAAGTGTATTGCTGTTTTAATGCAAGTGCATATATTACTTTAAAGATTAGAACAGCTATAGAATTTCCAACAAGGATTTTAATGTATATTCAGATAAACTGTTGAATAATTATTACTAATGGTTGGTGACATATTCAGAATGGGTTTTTCACTAAGAAAATTGTCATTTTGTAAAGCAGCTTAAAGCTCTACATTTATCATTGCTAAATAAGTGACTTTAGAACCCCATCGCTCTATTTTATGGTAGCACTGATACTTGCTCTGCTAGTTACGTATTTTACTACTTAATGTCAGTAAAGTGGTGGTTAGCCAACTTGAAGAGATCTTTTGGTATTATCCAATGCCCTCGCCGGAGGCATGTTGCCTAGACATCAAACGAATCCGATGTCTTACTCATGGTTACGAATAGCACAAGTGGGTTTCATTGTAGTCATGATATAGCCGAGTTAATAATTCATACGTCATCTGTTATTGTTTGATTTGATTGACAGTTTAGATATGTCAACACTAAATCGTCACATATTGTTAGTTGCACACCAGAAAAGCATAGGGTTAATAATATGTCCAATCAAAATGTAAACAAACAAGTCATTTATATAGGATTTCAATGTAGATATGCTTATGATTATTGGACCTGTATTTGTTAAGTAGGTATTCAGCCATGATTTGTTAAGAAAGAAAGAAAGAACGACATCATTGTTTTAAAAACAAATTAACGACCAATTGAAAAGTATTCTCATAGTAATTTTTAATTACGTCATCGTTTTAAAATATTCAGAAGTTTGGTATATTGATTTTGGTATTCAATATGTGATGCTGTAATGTTTGATATGTTTATTTTGTGAAAACGAATCAAATGGGCGAATGCTTGCAAAGTGACATAGAACGTGGGTTTCTTTTTCCTGAGATAAATATTAGTGTCAATACTAGTTATAATCAAAGGAGAAATGTAAGTTTTCCTGTTTCGCTACTTCCTCAAACTTATTTTGTTTACAATGCCGGGTTTTCTTCTTAACTCTAACTACGCTGTATCATATAACTGTAATTAGCTGTTATTGTTTACTTTTTAACACCTTAATGAAATGGTAATTTGTAGATTTGAGAACTTGCTAGAGTATATCTTGAGGCTTTCCATGCATGAGGAACATTATTATTAACGGCATCTTTTTAACGTTGTTTGACGTCGTTGTTAGAATCATTAACGGACCATCGCTATTGAACATTTACAAATGTAAAGTGTGAGTTTGTTGGTTCGATACTAAACAGTGGAAGCATCTGTGCGGCTATAATATAAACTCGTTGGCCTCTTTAGCGCCATATGAGTCCACGTATAACTCTTTTTATTCGCGACACCTAAATGCTTATCGTTGGAAAAAAAACGGTGAAGACGTGCAGACAACACGGCGACGCAGGTGTTAGTTACTACGACAACAAAAATAAACTCGAACATTATTGGGCTAATAAAGTAAAGTTTATGTATGTTATATACTCGGAGGGATTTATAAATGTATGTCACATTTGATCTATCACTAGAAATACATTGCTAAATTGTTTAATTTTCTTTTAACCCTACACATCATTAATTTGATGATGTAAATGATCACGTTATTGAATTGCGCTAAGTATAACTAAATTGCTTTCAATTGTATTCAATTAAAAATTACACTGTTTGTAAATGATTATGTCCACTTTAAGAAAAAGAGAACGTAGGATAATGATAGTATTGGTTATTGTTTGCTAAGCTAAAAATCAGTGACTTTTGCGTTGTTTTGCTAGGTCATTGTCATCAGTGTACTAATTTTATCTCCATTACAAAGAATCAGCGAAAAGTAATTGAAGAACTTTCACAGCTTGAATTTTGAAAGTAGTGTTCTTCTAATGTATTAAGTCGTTAGTATTGTCAAGCAGTACATTGTTATTGATTCACAGTAGTAATGATGATGTACTTATGGCAAGTTAATTGTCTTATCAATCAGATATATTTTACGATTATACCTCGTTTTTGTTTTACATTAAGGAGGCTCGAATCCTAGCACTATAATTGATTAATGCGATTAAAGCCAGAAACTGCTGTTATCGGTGAAATATTGCCGCTAGACGGACATTTGTTGGTGGTGTGAGTGAATAACGGTGTGAAACGGCTGTTTTTGATTGGCGGGACATGACTACTGCTGTATAGCTCGGTCGCTGCACGACACACAACTAGAACACACACTTGCTCATGATACTGTAGCTTCATCGAGAAGCTAATCAGGTAGCGATTTATCGGGTATGAGCAAAAAGTTAAGTGCAATGTGATGTGAGAATTGGTCGTACAAATATTTGAGTCGCTTGAATAAAAACGAGACGGTGGTAACAGGTGGTGGTGCTCATAAATAATGACGATTAAACAGAATATAAATAAGCTTTTAGAGGTTTTTCTAAAGAAACATTTCGGGCAGTTGATGTGATTTTATATAATTGTTTGAAAAGAAAGAAGTTACTAGATTATAATAATAATGTGAGGAAACCACGTATTTTATACGAAGCTTTCAACTACGGTATTCAGTGATTGTAGCGTTTGTTTTCGGTATGTTATTGTTAAGAAAATATTTTGAAAATGAAAAACTATCAGAAGTTTTGTAATGGGAAAAAATAAGTATGTCAACAAAATAGTTAGTCATCTATCTATTTAGATCCAATTATGAACAGGAAAAATTCAGTTCCTTGTTTTTTGAGTTCCATATTAATATGGACGTGTATGTTATTTGTTGATATACAAATTCTGTTTTAAAACAAATTGGATGAATCAATGAATCATAATAGCTATGGTTTTATTTATAGAGTAATTTTATAAGGGATACTAATTTAATGATTAGAATGAGTGCTAAAAAAGAGCTATTCCTCACTGATTACTTATTTACATTTGATGAGTTTTATAATGTTTGGCTATAGCGTACTTAACCATTTGTCTATATCATGAATATTTGTTAAGGCAAGAAGCTCATTCATTGGGTGTGGCGTACCTTTAGTTATTTTCTGTACTGTGGATGGTTAAGTTAATTGCTATCATTGATACCATGTGAATTTATGAACTTGTGAATCACGAAATTGCGTTGAGGGATATTATCGTGTAAAAAGTTTCGCCAAAATCGTTCTAGCGGTTAACAAAATGCGAAAGTCATTCAAACAAACTGGATGAAATTCATTTAATATAAGGTACGTGCTCAATAGTTTACGGTATGTAAATTATGTGACACTGTTCTACTTGCCCGTGAAGTGATTTGGACTACCATTTGTGATGTTGTTGAACATAGTCACAAGATATCGAACGCGGTTATCTAACAAATCAAATGAGACTATTGTAATACTCATTTGAGTTATGATCAGGAGGTATTGCACAATATGGACGAGGTCGCTCACTTAATAGGTTAATCCGCAATGATCCTCACAAACAATAAGGGGACAAACTTGGCTAGCCGCATGTCCAGCTGCGAATGGAATTTACGAACTTTTGAAGAAACGGAGACGGTGTCTAATAGGATTATCTATGATTGATTGCTGCGAAAATAGAAAATATTCAGTCAAAAAACGTAGGATACATCGAAGAAATTGTCTAATGGTCCCTACAATCTATAGATTCATATAGAAAACCTTTCAGAAGCAAAGCAATTTTTCTCGATGTAGGCGAACCTACACTGGCATAACTGTTAGAGATTATCAAGAAATTTTTTCATATTCATCCCATATGGTTTAATTCATTCATTTTTGTTAGCTCAAGATGTCTGAATATTAGCTGTGAGACCCTATCAACAAAAAAAGTCTTGTTTCCTGTTTTTACACGACTGATTATTCTATTTTCTACATGTTATAGAATTAAGTTGAGCGAAGATATCTTTGATGGCATCTACGATAGCGCAGTTATGTAGCCTGCACATACACCAACTGACCTGTGATGTTGCAGCAATAAGTAGTTCAACTGTAAGACGATGATTTTTTGGAGAAGAGTTTTAGGACAAGCAAACAGGTGCAATCTGGCGTTAACAGATGAGAACAAGGTGCAGCAAGAGTGATAATTTACTGAGACGAATGCAGAACATTTGTGAGTAACGATCAAAAAAATCTTTTAAAAAAGGGTATTTTGGAAATTGGCTTACGGAAGTGCAATATATGTGAAAGAGTCATCAGTTTAGAAACTGACTTTTAAGGTTTGACTGTTTGGTGGTATGACTCAACTATACAACTATTACTCCGTATCCTAGCCGTCTGTTTCGTAAGGGGGAAGAATAGTACATCGTAAGTGTTAAGAGGTAGTTGTCCTGTTTTCTTGGAGATGACTTGACCTTTTTTTACGATGAAAAAAGGTTAGCTTTAGTGGGAATTATGCACGTAAATATTAACAAGCATTAGTTTTAGGTACTACAGTATAACATCGAAGCATCAGCACAGTTAGAGTACTACTCAACGTAAGCAAAACTAAACGTACCGTATGTTTTGCGATAATCACTTGTTAGAGGACACGTCGTCGAACTTGACAATCACAAATGAGCATGAGTTATTGCAATCTTTATCGTTTTATATAAGCGATTAATGACAACGCGTTGTATCAGATCTTTAAAAATGACCGAAACTTTATATCAATGTCATATATTGTTGTATTAAAATATAGTACAAATCTTGTTTAGAATT
>KN716430.1:35153-45662 GCA_000816705.1 Dictyocaulus viviparus | reverse complement strand
AAGTGAAGGCGATTTGACACTAACTGATGAAATGAAAACACCTGTGGCTAAGATGAATTCGCAAAATTCGTTTTTTTCAAGTGCTGATTCTGAGAAGAGTGTCAGTGTTGTACCATCTGTAAAGGTGACTCTTACCACTTTTTGAAGAAATTAGACTGCCTGCGACTTAATATATTTTATCTCTAAATGGTGACTGGGATGAAAACATTTTAGATTGAGGTGTTTTTAGAATATCTTTTAGTATATTCGATTTGTTGTGCTGGTCAAGTCTAGTGAACGAAAATGAACGACTCAGGTGTTAGTTGTGACCAGCGGCCAACGCGTGCACGTCGAGTGTTTGAAGTGATTTATCGTGTCCGTAACGGCTGTTTACTATCAGTGTTCGTTGAATAGGCAGTGCTTTCAAAATATCAAACATGTGTTAATGTAGTGGATAAGCGATAAGTTTGGTGCTGATTCACTGGTGTTACACCAAATGTATTCACCAACAGGAAACGAATTAGTCTTCACATGAGTGTATTGTAGTTTTTATAAAAGCGTGAGTAAGAGCTAAACTGACTGATTAGCGATTTTGATTTAGTGTTACATTTTTAGCTAAGCATCTATTCTTGTATTCTACACTTATATATTTATTGTAAGTTAGCAGTCATAGTAGTTACGTCTTTTTTGGAGTACTAACACGAAAGTCTCGAAAGTTTTTTGGAGTATCGAAATCCGTTAGTCTACAGATTAGCAATAGTAGTAGAAATGAATGGAAATAGATGAAGAGACAACAGTAAAATTTGGAACGGCTGAAATCCAGATTTCTAAGGCGATTTTCATACTTTGAAAGAAAAGCGTGTTGATGCGACACAATAGAGTTACTGTAAAACTAGTCATGTTTTGTGGAACAGTGATTCACCGATAGTTGATTGACTACGGTATAACAAAATGGGATTGTGACATGTTGGATAGATAATGAAACCATGTGGATATAAATTACCTGCATAGATGTTAAGTCTACAAGTAGCAGTAGCACTGTGATGAGATTTGATTTCAAGAGGAAGGCAGTCGCAAGAAAAAAGACAATTACGAAATTCCTTGTTTCTACTCTGGGTATTATTGGTTGATCAAAAATGGTGATATATAATGTTATAAACATGTAAATTGGAATTTAGGATAATTCCAATTAAATTTATAACATTTAAATACAAATAATTGATTGCTTACAAGTTTAGCCCTTTCAGTTAATAAAAGGTGCATATTTCCAAAGGCACCAATGACATAGTCATGTTCGATCAGAGCATTAAGTCGATAAAATAGCACCGATTTATGAGTCAAAACAACAACAACAACAGCAAAATGTCAAAGAAGAGGTTATCGCACGAAAATGGTAGATTAGGCAATTAAACAATGAATAAGCTTAGCTCCGCCCCTGTCATAATGAATCCTATCCAGAACATTTTAGTGTTTATGAAGTTTAGCACATTACGCGGTATATGTAGATGGAGCTTTGAAGAATTTATAAATAAAAAGACTCATCACATCAATCTTTTTCGATGCTAAAAATAACGAGATTCAGTAATACAGCAAAGAAATTTTATGTTCTGTAATGCAACTATTGATTATTACTACTACTGGTTAAATTGTGACAGTTTTGAGATCACAATGCTTTAGTTACCATTATCTCATTATTATTATCCCTTATTTAATATGAGCAACAATCGAGGGAGCAGTTTATGTTGACTTAAGAAGCTTCAGCTACATGCTCAGGTAGTATTCGAATTCGTTTCTTCAACTGTTGTATATCAAGAAGAAAAATCGTGATCATAAATTATTATAAGCTAGGCATTGACTTTGCTGTATAAAAACATGAACTAACGATATTAGCAATTATGTGTACTTCTCTTGAGATTTTGCCGTTCACAGAGTAACTTTTGAATTTTAACTCTAATGAAAAGGCAAGAGAATGGCGAAAAAAATCACAACTAGAAGATGAAGGCGTAAGCAGAATAAAGTAGTTACGATTGAACGAATTTCGCTAAATTAGAATGTTCTGCCGACCATTTCACGTATTTGAATGTTGCGACTACATGTGGTTCGAATCGAGCTCATCATTATTTTACGATTGTTGAACACACCACACTGATATTGCAACATTCCCCTCACGCATCATTCTCAAACGTGACCAATTTTTTCTTCAAGGTTCTTTCGATTCATCAAAATCTCGCTTACTAAAAATATGCTGCTGATGCTTTAATATAGATATCTAGATAGTCTGTGTTGTCGAGAGCATCAAGTTTGTATTCAAAAAAGGAAAGGAATTTAAGGCGAGAAAAATTACTGCCTCAAAGTCACAATTTGAGTATTTGGGACAGGAGAATGGCATTAGGGGGATCGTACGTTTGCACGTCATTCGTCGATAACTATTAAAAATTCAAAAAAACGATTTAATGCATCTCCTCAAATTTTCGAATTCAATAGTACGGCTAATCAATAATATTGTTTGAATTGAGACTTTTCAAGGCTTTGTGAATTAGTGAGACTTTATTTTCTGTTGAAAAGTCAGAATAAAATAGCTGATGAACGTAAATACTTCTCTTGTAATACCTAAGTATTTGTCACAACTAGTTGGCTATTACCGTATTAAAATTGATTCAATTGAAAAAGTCATTTTCGAAAGTATTATTGTGCTAGCGATCACTGACTGAATCACAATTCAAAAATTGACATATCTCTAAGTTTGACTCATTCCTTAGTCTTTAACCTCTAAGAGGAAGTCGTTTAATGTAAATCAGAGTCTTGCACGCGTCAAATGAAAGTTTGATTTTGATAAGATCATAATTAGTTTTTCAGATTGAACATCAATAGAAAGTTAATATTCACTTTTCAAATCGTAACATAACGAACTAAGTTGGTAGTGATTTCAAAAATACAGTTTATTATCAGGATTTCTCTTAATGTGATGAAATATCGGATTTAAATTTCCTTATGCTTACTGAGAATATTCCATCAAAGAATCATTACTGCTGTGAATTGCAAATATTGCATTCCGCTGACAAAAAAACTGCTTGTTGACGAAATGAATCGTCTAATAAAAGATTGAAAAAGCTGTTGAATTCAATTAGTGCTTGCTGCTTATAACACTATGATATTATGGAATATTTCATATGTAATACATTGTTCTAGCTGAGGTTGTATAGAACTCCGTAAATGTATCGCTGAGAATTACCTTTCATAGCTATATTTTAATTAAATTTATTGAGAAATATTTCTCAACATACATATCGCTCCACAGTATACGGTATCTGTTTCTCGTTCTCCGGCTAATTAAGAACATCCTCGAGCTGGCGCGTTCTCTCTAGGGAGTGAGGGTTAATGTAAAGCGTGAAGCTAACAGCAACTGCATTCTACTACTATTAACGAAAATATAATTCTGTTTTAAACTCTCAGTATGTCACATCTTACTTTTCACCACTAAATCATAGGCATTTTAAAGCTGGTTTTTACTGAATATGTTGTTTTGGTATTCTACTATTCAGCACTTTATACTTAAGACGTCATATTATTGATTACATCAAAAACGATGTTTTTAGATTTATAGAACATTTTTGCGAATAAGTTAACAATAAGATTCTTTGTCAATCATAGAATCTACTAATTATTATTATGAGCATTTTGTGATAATGCAACAACACAATAATAATTCTCACTAAAGAGCTTTTACGTAGAGCTGGTGAATTATTGGTGAGTGTGGAAAAGAGATGGCATTGTCCAACATATAAGTCACCCACGGTCGAGAGTTGACAAAACTCGTCAATAAGAAATCCGGTGATGACTGAAACTTGTGGAATACTGGGGAGGGGAATGAAAATATAAATGAATATGAGAAAAACAGTTATGAAAACAAGTCTTGTTTGGTTTTTTTACTAATGGTTAGCAAATTTCTTCGGCTCATATTTTCTGCAACTGGACGGTTTTCCATATTAGATGGGTTTTCTTTTTGTGTTCAGTTGCAAGTGTGAAGTTTTACTTGACAATTCGTAGCATTTATACTAAAGAAAATCTTTGAGACTGTGTATGTTCGTACAGCAGAAAGTGTGCTGAATATATTTTATGTAGAGAGACAAAGTCATTACTTATAGACAACGTTACGGTGTATCTAGCAAAATGATCCTACTGTTAATGATGATGATGATGATGTGCTATGACAGTTGCGTGCGTAGTCGTTTGTGTTTGCCCTTTCCTTCATGATGAGAACTGTGTGTGGTGGTCGTCTTGCTGTGAATCAAAATCCCGTCATCAACACTGATTAAAATCCAGAAATAGAATACATACGTTTCTAATGAAAATTTCCATCATCTAGATATCATAATAGTTTATGGAGAATAAAAGGCAATTCGTTAGAGCGTGTTGTCTTCGGATCTCTTTAAGCTTATGAAACGTTTTTTTTGCTCCAATTGCTTTCATTTTTTGCCTTATTTAAATACACAAGAACATATGCTACTGTTGACTTAAAAGTATTATGTAGAAGGGTAAGTTTTGACTAAACTTGCAGAGGTATTTGGTTTTTAAGGATTAATAATAAGTATTCATTGACCCGAATCATTTGCACCCAGGCGATTTAGAACCTCGTCGTTGAGGTGTGGCTATATGTGTTGTGATTGATAGTGTCATTGTTTTGACGCCATGTGGTAAGCGGTTTTTGCGACAATGTGAAGGACAACTGCGTCTCCACGAAGCTCTGTGCACACTACCGTTCTACGTCGTCTGATCCATCGTTGTGTCGTCAACATCGGGTGCTCTATTGCAGAGGGTCTAATATAACACATTATAAACACGTGCAGGCTGCTATAATAACTGCATCATTGGTTTTGAGTGTTATCCACTTGTGTGTGTATAAGTGAAGAGGAGGCGTATAATGACAGTAGGCTTTGCCACAATACGTCGATGCGAGAAGCATGGTCATTAGTTGAAGTTGCTGGCTGAACAAAAAGTATCACTGATTAGTTGTATCATGGATGAAAGCGTGTGGAGTAAGTAGTGGCAATCGGAAGACTGCTATTAGCGAATTTATTTCGTGCTGCTCTTCATAACGAAACAAATTTACGAGAAATAAGGTCGTTATTTTGGCAGGTTAATGTTCAACTTATTAGTCGACTTAATTCTAATAAAGTATTGAAATCTTTATTTTGGATTTTTTGGATTTCCGTGCAAAATATATGCTTATGTTGAGTCCGTTGCACTTTTCTATAGTAGTCGGTCGTTTGAAAACATGCCTGCTCTAAGTGAGGTCACCATTCCATAATAGTCATATTCCTTTGCGTTCGCTTTTTTGAGGACATTTTAATTTGAGTTACAGTACCACTGACTTCTTACAGACCACCATAGTCGCCAACGCCATGACCACTATGATGTGGCGGCTTGCACTAAAGGCGACGAGCGTCATAATGTTCGTCTTTTTTACAATCGACTCGACGTTAAAAAACAGAGCAATTGAATTACGCGGCTCTTGTTTGAGTGCAATTCGAACGGTTCGCAATTTAATGTCAGATAATTGTTACGCACCAGACAGTCGGGTGGTGGTAATTGTTGTTTCAGCGATTGAATCGTGTCTTGAGGCGCTTGCTGGATGTGGCAAGTTGGTGGCACAATTGTGAGCACAGAGGCAATGTACCAATTACATGCGTGGTTTTGTGGAGTACTACTGATTAGGGAGATTTATTTAGGAGTTTTCAGAAACATTATGCTAGAGTTTGAGACTGTATACTTTTGGAAATCGTGTGAATACGTTAGTTTGAATCGAAAATACTAAATACCCGTTGTAGGTTAGGTAAATTACGCTTCTGAAAATTAGCTGCTTCGATCGAATAAGCGATAATCATATGTGCATTTCACTTGTTCATGCTGATCAGTAGTTCAAAGGATTTTTCTCGTGTTAATTATAGTCACAATTTCTTCACGGCTGAGATCAAGATCGTGATAGTGGTCGGCGCAACTTTCTGCTGTCGTCACGAATAGTCTAAATCGCGTTGATTCGTAATCGTAGCTGTAAGATGCCGCCTGTACGTCTCATAAGCTGTTGTGACATTAATTCGTGGCTGGGAGCGTACCTCATCGTTTTGCGGGATTACGGTTTCCTATGTGCTGACCGGGGAATTGCTAAGCAGATGATGTGATGGCATTAACAGTAGAAGTATATGAATAAATAGTGTACAGATACTGATACGCAGAGAAGGCTGGTGGTTGTGTTCTGAGCTCACAGGAGAGGATCCTAAGCCGAATATCTTTTCCGGTCGATTGCCGCTTTCGGAGAATATCTAATTGCACAATTAGGGCATAGTGCTAACAGTGTAGAGTGCTTTGAGCTCTAGACGCTGAATTTTATGTGAGAAAATTAGTCGTAGAAAAGAGTATCATTTGTGTTATTCACTAACACTTTACGAAACATATCGTCACAATTCATAACGACGATAAATCCAATTAGAAATTTTCACATTTGCTACTACGGTGTTAACACAGTTTATCCTAAAAGAAACCTGTTAGCTCAATTTTTGGCTGAAATACGCTACATATGGAGCTCAAAGTTACGCCAATTTACTTCTTATCATAAAATAGAACAAAAAAAAGTCAACTGAGATACAAAGCCGCTTGATTAGCGTAATGACAGTGCCAAATCAAGTGCAGTCATCAATAAGCGTCATTCAAAAGGAGGAATCTTATGCGTTAATGATAAACGCGTCAAACTAAATTACGTTAATTATTATGCGAAATATATGGTGAGCATTACATCATCTATCGGTTTTTTTCGAAGAGAACTCATAGAAATGCGGAATTTTTGGTTTAAGGGAATTCATAACCAAAATTAGTGAGTGGCTTTTTTGTCTTAAACTTAATAAGTTACGTTGCTTTGTTTTTGGTGAATAGGCTATACGCTATTTGAATATTATTGCGTAGTACATTAAAATAAACAAGCTTTCCACGTAGTGTTTTGTTTTATATTTCACTGAAATATTTATCTTTTGGTGTGGTTACGGTGAATCGAATGCCGACGTCATGTCAGAATATCGCAAACCAGTTACACTAGCGACAAGAGTCTTCTCGTGTTGACATTGCACGCTAAGTAGATGTACCGTAATATTTTGGGCACTAGATTTATTTATGTAGACAAAGAATAGCGTTCATTACTGCTTTTTCTTGTGAACATTGGAATGAATTTTTTTTTGATTGATAGTCATTATTTATAGCAGTCATTTAGTTAGCATTGTTAGAATGATGGTCCAATGGTCCAATAGTTCTCACGATTATGCGTTTCTGGAATGTGAATCATCCACAAAAGCTCAAAATGAAATTGCTTAAAAGAAATGTAGGAAAGTTTGGACCAATTTATCTACATACGACTGAATTGGAGCGCTAGAGTTGTAGATCAATGAAATTGAGCAGAAGGTCACCTTAGTCAAAGTTCTTTTGTTAGAAATGTGTTAAATCGTGTGGATTAACGCATTCGTATTGCCTTAGTCGAAAGTTTTCGTTGTCCTGTTTGGTAACTGGAATCAACATCTCTAAGTCATCGCGGCATCCGATTATCGCATCACTATAGAAGCCTTGAAAGATCGCGATCTTCTAGATGAACTAGATGAATGTGGTTGTTGAAACGTAAGAGGATTCATCTGAGAAATGACAATAAGCATGAGATTATCGCCAACATAATATAGCCTAGCGATTGCCGACGCTGAAGAGAACAAGTGGAGCACCATTAGAGTCCGCATGGCACATCTTCAACGGATTATATCTATACGATGTGAAAATTAATGGTAATCGAGAAGCAGCTTAAGTTACGATTCCCGGGCTTCGTGTGTCGATGCAATGAATAAAATCACTGTTCTATTTCAAATGCTTTCAGAAATGTGAATTTAAGTTAGGTCAATATTGGTATGTCAATATTCTAGCAATAAAACTCTCATAAATCTCTTCAAATGCAATTTATACGAACTGAAAATTTTCTATATAGTAACGAAGACGTTTATTGGCATTTCAAAATTTATTGTTCTTAATGTTCTGAATTCAATCGGTTGGCTTTTGTTTTTTTTTTTTTGCGAGTATAATTTTTTTTAGCATATACTAATAAGCGATTATATTTATAACTTTAGATTCTAATTTTTTTTAGGAGAACTCATCTAAAATTTCTAAAAAAACCGAGAGAAAAGAACGAAAGTTTGGCTCACTCAGACAGTAGAGGACCAACATCGGAACAATTGGCTTGGCTAAAAGCTTGTCGTAAAGGTGACGTAGCTACATGTAAGAAGCTATTGGCTGTAAATGTAATTTATTTCTATAAATTAGAATTTTTTTTGGTGAATATTTCGATTATTTATCCTTTTTCAGCATAATCTTCTTCATTACGTACCACCGTTTCATCTAAATTTTTCTGGTGTACATATAGCAACGTTGGGTAAACACTATAATCTTCTTCAATTATTCAAGAATGAAGGAGCAAATTTTAACGTCACAACACGAGTAAGCGTAATATTGAAAAGATGTTAAAAAATAACATAGTCAATCACGATGAAATATGGACGGGCATAAATTTTGTGATCAAATTCAGAAATTAGTCAATTATTTTCCTATTGATTATTTCTCAAGTAGCAAACATGTGCTGTGAGCCAAAAGAAACTCTTTAGAAGCCTGTGGAATTAATCGTAAGCAACACTCTGATAGTTGGAATGAAAATGTGTGCTTTTTCAAATCTGATCTTAACTAGAGTAGACATTTTACGGTATTTGATGGTATAATTAGCTAAGGAAATAATTTCAGTCTGGATACACAGCACTTCATTTGGCTGCTCAAAATCAGGATAGCGAAATGATACGACGTCTAATAGAAGAATTCGGTATGTTGATTATATTCTTTTTATTCTAGAATCATAAATTTCAAGTGAGAAACAAAGGTAATTATGTTGGGACATATTTAACTCACGAGAAATATTCGATGCTCTTGAGTTAATATCACTAATTTACTGCTATTAAAGCTACTGAAAATAACAGCAATTGCTCAATTTAAACATTAGTGCTACTAAAACCAGAGCAATCTTTCTTTGATGTTGCAATCTAATTTAAGCTCCAAGTTGGTGTCCGTATGTGTTTTCTCACGCAACCCGAATTATAATTAATCGTCGGTACTTTCAAAGCAGTATATTTACATTCATCTCCTGTGCGCTTCATAGCGTAGAGCGTTTAGCTTGCTGCCCATCCGTATTGACAGTAACGGGTGCGCTTTAGCAAACAGATTAACACCGGTCAATTGGCGCCGCGCTACCGTACTCGCCACCGTGTCAGAATGTCTTATGGCTTAGTATATATCGCTATGACTATATCGTTTAACGTATTGACAGCAATCGGAACGCCTGAAAGATATGCAAATATAGGTTGGGTCCACTTAGAGTTAACAAATCTTCTATGATTGCTCTAATCGCTATTGAATGCAGCTTTTGCATCGAGTTTGCGTATTTGGAATCAAGTAAAAAGCTTAATGTAGCTATTCTAAAGATGAGAGATGAGTGAATGCTAAAACTTGCGTATGTATAATAAGTGCTCTGATTATGTTACGACAATAAATTCTTGAGCACACAGCTTTATCTGAGGTAAGAATCAACGTAACGTGAGTTTTAATATTGTTTTCTTAGGAACTATAATGACTTATTGGCCCATAAGAAAAGTTGTTTTTCTTCAGCTGTGGACCCGACAATTCATGATCTTCTTGGATATACATACGAATATTATGCAGATTGGCTTTCCTATCCAGAATTTGACAATATATCTTGTCCACTGATTTATTGCGGTCAGTTCGACTCCTTATATGATAGTATTATCATTTGATTTTTACATTCTTTATATAATTAAAGACATATGCCAGGCAGGTGGACGAATTAGTTTGAAATTGTGGAACAGTATTGCCCCTAATAGTGGACAGATGTATGCTTCATGTCGTTTGCATGCTTTCAAGCTTAAATCGCTTCGTAAATCGTAGTATGCAACCAGTATAGCTGTGGCGCGATTGTTAGATTGCGGCTGTTACGATTTATTTGTTCAGACTTCGTGATTAGCACTAAATCGATGTGAAATACACACAAACACACAGACTGACAGTCTCACAGAACAACTAAATGGAAAAGAAAGGGCTCACATGATGAATAGTATTGAGGCAGCGATAGAGGAAAGGAAGTTATTACAAGCAAACATTATTCACAGTTGTACTCTTGGAATTAAATAAGTGAGAAAACATTAATCCAAACTAATGCGCGACTTTAATAGTAAAGTTGGATGCTTGGTGCTATCCAATAAATAGGTTTTGTTTGAAAATTTCAACTATTCGTTTCTACTGTATTTTACTAAGCAAAAAACAATCTCTCTTTCTGGTTCAAGCAATCGGTAATGATTTGAACAAAAGAAATAGTATGGTTTTTGAAATAATGATAGTATAACAATGAATTACTTGTGAAGTCAATTACAAGCGTATTCTACTCTATTGAGG
>KN716430.1:23669-35025 GCA_000816705.1 Dictyocaulus viviparus | reverse complement strand
ATTGAGGGAGCGATAGAGGAAAGGAAGTTATTACAAGCAAACATTATTCACAGTTGTACTCTTGGAATCATATAAGTGAGAAAACATTAATCCAAACTAATGCGCGACTTTAATAGTAAAGTTGGATGCTTGGTGCTATCCAATAAATAGGTTTTGTTTGAAAATTTCAACTATTCGTTTCTACTGTATTTTACTAAGCAAAAAACAATCTCTCTTTCTGGTTCAAGCAATCGGTAATGATTTGAACAAAAGAAATAGTATGGTTTTTGAAATAATGATAGTATAACAATGAATTACTCGTGAAGTCAATTACAAGCGTATTCTACTCTATTGAGGATATTACATTTGAATATTTTTGATTTTTTTTAGAACTCACTTGATTAGTTGGTATGAATCAATAAGTTATGCTGACAAATGTACTATTATTTATTAGTGACATTTGTATTGTACATCATCTATTCATCTAATTCGTTAGTAGTTACTGAACTCGTCTAATAGTAGTACTTAGGTGTGAACAGTGGCTGATTGATGAGATGGGAACATATGCTTAGTTAATATTTGGAGCACTATTATTGCGATAAATTGAATAGATGAGAAGTCGTTTATCAATCGCAAGTATGTAATTTATGGTTTTCATGGATTATTCACAACTGGAACGTTGTTTTTCCGTCTATTCTTCTCAAAAAACTGCTTGAAAAATCTTTTGATTTTCACGTGTATCGTTTGATGAATTGATCAAATCTGAAGAACAACAATCTAAACAGAAAACTTTGGTTCTGTATAATCTTGAAATTCTCTTAGTTATATTATCTTAATCAATCCGAACAAAGATGCTTTTTGATTTATTACACTACGTTAATATCAGTGTGAAAATGTTAAATGAAAATAAGCTTAATACATTAATAGTATGCAATTGCGGATGTAAACGACGTACCTAGTGAAAAACTCTCTCACTGACTGACGTATAGTAGGTCTCAATCTATTCTACTACGTTTTTACCGTAGTTTACTAGTGTTTTTAGTTAGTCACTCTAAATTGTCGAATTGTTAGTTAATCACTCTAATGATATTAATTATGTAGTTATGAAATAGCTTAATTGTTCAACTTATATTTGAATTGCAGTTAAGGCGAACAACAATTCAATTACGACGTTGTTTTTGTTAATCAATAGGATTTTTAAAATGGTAGAAATGAAATTTATCACTGAATTTCTCGTTGTTTGGAATGGTTCGCTTTTGTTGTTTGCATACACACGAGTAAAACAATATACGAATTTATTTTGGACAACGAGCCATGGAATCGTTCTATATTTGTTTTAATGTCAGCAAATATCAATAATATTATATATGCTTGAGTACTTTTCTTTATAAACTATGTACTTTACTAGGTATTATATTATGCTTTAATTCAGACGTTAGTTAGGTTGACGGAGTTCAGTTGGCTAGTTAGGTTTATGCTGATCACTCTCTTTTAAGCCACAGTACTTCATTAAGCATTTTTTTTCACTTAAGAAAGCTTTTGAGCCAAAGTAACGGCTACGGCTACGCGTCGGTTTTCAGAATGTTATTGCTGAGCAAGCACAAAAACTAGTGTTCGTTGAGGTACATTACATGCATAGAATGATGTGGTGAAGTTTGTGCAGCTGTTCAGCGAACCTTAACCATCGATGAATTAACTTCCGTACAAGCAATACCTGTAGATAATTACATCTACGTAAGCTTGAATTACTTGGAAAGGAAAAAGAAAAGGGTGATGATTTGTCACTAGAATCGTAATGCTTCTCAAATGTTATACTGAGCTTCTAGAATCATATGTTTGTGATACAACGATGAGATTTGATAATTGTTCAGTGATCCGTCTATTAGATATTTAGAGTTTGTTTTTTACGATTAACAGTAACGCAGTCATCAAAAGTAAATCTCAACAATTACTATTTAGAATCGATTTCATCGCGATGCTCTTCAAGGCAACGGTCACTTGGTTCGCAAGAATCACTCGCATCGTCAAGGGTTTCACTTAGTCGTCATGGTTCATTACGTGGAACAATCAAAGAATTTCTGCATATTTCAACAAAAGGACTACATTCTCGAAGCCCGTCAGTCAATCAGTTATCGATCTAAATATGTAACATTGCTTTTGTTTCGAATTTCTTCTAATAACTTAGATATCGTGATATTGAATTTTTTGAACGAATAGTAGATATAATTATGGTGTTGTCACCTTGTTTTCTTAGATAAGCATTCTTGCTTAGTTGTTTTCATAACGTAATGAATATTTAGATGAAATAAGAAATAAACCACGTAATACTATAGGAACCGTGATAACCATCGACTCTTGCGTGCAGGTGGTGTGTGTTTCGATGCAAGCATTGACCCGTTAAATCACGAAAGAAGCCGCTATGCGGGCGGTGACATGCATGTACTACAGATAGCGTGAGATTAGTTGACTGACTACCACGAATTTCAATGAGGGGCCATTAATTTTTTTTGAAAAGGCGGCAAAAAGAGTTGGAAGAATATTGGGAAGGATTCCACGGAAGTACTGTAGTTTGCTTACTCAAATAGTAGAGGCTTAAGCGTCGCGACTATGCACGGTATCAAAGAATTGGCTCAAGAATTATTAGTACGTATTTCTTCGTAATTTTTTTTAAAATGCTAACGTCCATAATTTGAAGTTTACCGCGCTCTGAGGTTCTTATACAACATTGGCTGGCAAATAAGATGATATAGTGATGTGTGGTAATCAATATTTGCATTTAAGAGTTTTCAAATGTCTTCTTCTACCGTATTACCGATAATCTGTTACAATCGCTCCAACGGATGGAGAAGACGTGTCCCATAATTAGCATTAGCATATCTTCAACATTTTGATAATAGTGAGTGAACAAACGTATGTTTAATATGGCTTGAATCAAGCGCATGCCTCCCAGGAGAACTGAACGACAATACGGCGTTCGATGTCAAGCACTATGTAATTAAGTGATGGCGGTAGCTATTTAGCATAATTTCGATCAAAATGCACACACGTAATAATCGAGCGTTTGAGAGATGAGTGTTGTGAGTTAAATGAAAATTACATAAAGAACTCGAGACGAAAATTGACGATTAAGACGTAACACAGGGTACATGGTGAATTGGAGATTCTACCGATATAAAGACGATTGAGTCTAACATAAGAAGAATAGTGAAGATTCAATACCACTATGATACAAAGAAAAATTAAGTGTTACCCTAATGAGTAATAACTCAAGTATTAAGCATTACTCGATGCATTAGTATGTCTACATACTCTGTTGGCTGCTTAAAAAAAGTATTGATTGCTTCGACTACAAATTTGTGATTTTCACAGTGATTATTTTGTTTTCTATCAAATATAAATGGTTACAATTGTATGTTATGGTTATCTGGCATCGTTTCGAATGGGTTTCCATGTTTTGTGACTATTTGAACAACGTGAAATTTGTGGTTACGGTCGAGTTTGTTCCAACAAAGCTTATTTTATTTTCATTCCAGTTGGTATGTATCGTGGCGATTCGTTCGGTATACGTTTGTGTGTGTATATGATTGCTTGTCATATCAATAGACGAGATAATGTTGAGGTGAAATCTAGTTGTTTGATTGTATGAGACCCTCTTGAAGGAACGAGCTGCCTCGCGTCATTTATCGCACGGTTGCATCGCACTCCATAGTCTGTTGAGTGACGATGTTCACACCCTCCTATTAAAAGTTGCACTCAAATATTCACGCCTTGCTTTTAAATGACGACAAAAGGGACCAAAAATTTATCACATCAGTTTTCTAATCAGCGATTTCATGAATGTGTTATAATGTCCCAATACTTGGTGTCACATATTTGACTTCAATAAGAACCATTGAGGTAATGAAATGCATATCTGATGTTCAATTGTGAGGATCAGTTATCATCATGTTGTGCTTCTATGCGGAATGGAAAACACAACAATGATAAGAGAGTAGAAGTGTTGAATGCATAAAACTACTAGCAGGAATCGGTCAGTGATAGATTCAGTGCTTCTTCCAAATTTGTCATGACATATTTGTACATACTTGTACGTTTCACTTTGTAGATCTAACTAGTCTTTCTTTTAAAATCAATAATATTATTTAGATAAAGTCTTTTTTATGAAATGTTATTGGAATCCTATTTCTATATGTAAACAAACTATTTTCTATAATAAACAAAACAACACGAATTTAACTAGAATAGTTACGTTGCCGTTAAGAATTTTGGTTGATACGATGACGATATTATGGTTTTATGCAAAAATAATGAAAGAGCAATAAATTAAAAGTGAGTTATTAATTAGTTATATGGAAGAATTAGACTCCGAATAAATCCGAGAGGAAAAAGGGAAAAATTAGAGTTCGAAGAAATTCGTTAGGTAAGAAAAAAGAACTAGACGTAGAAGGTTCGAATCGGATGAAAACGTTCCATAACGTGATCCATTTCGATTCGGCCTATAATCAGTGTCCATTTCAGTAATTATCCGTCGTGGTTGAGGGCAGCGGACGTCGGCGGTCGTGTCACTCACAAAAGGAACGTCCATTTAAAAGTAATGGGTAGTATGTGCCTTTAATAACTCAATTCCATGGACACATATTGTACACCTTGTTAACTACCGAAAACATATACATTGGATTAATGCTGAGTAGTAGACACCATAGAATAATCAACGACTACGCGTAGGGATTTGTATAACGACAGTTTCCTCTGATTCTCCCTCTATAAAACAATATTATGTGAGTGAGAAAAAAAAAATCAGGAGGTGTCTGTCACACGAGAGTACGGTGGAATTGAAAAGAGAATCTCTGTAGGATTTTCATCAATCATTTTTTCACATAAGGAAAATTTCACCTGATTTGAACTGACATTATAAACGATAACCTGAGATCCTATGTAAATATTATTCCATTGTTGTACTGTACATGAAGAAACTTGGTTGTATTACACAAAAAGAATTTCTCTACAGTAACCCTCAAGGGAATCGATAAAAATTCAGTGTATTAACGTATTCTGTATAGGCTTGTTATAGTATTCAGATGAATTTTGTCGTGGTTTTCTTGTTTCCGGTCTCAATTTTTGAATTTTGAATTAATGGAAAGGAAGCGGTAAATAATTATTTTTTTTGTTTATAGTCAAAAAGCACAAGCATAAATTGGAATAATATCAAGAAATATTCTATGAACTTGACATTTAAATTGTTAAGCGATGCTTCATCTAAAAAATCTCGAGGCAATAAATTCTACCGTAGCTTTTCCTGTTAGCACCTACGATTTATAATGAGGTAGTGAATAGCTAAAAATACAAAGTAATATATAATGTCAATATTGAATACCATAAAACAAAGAAGAACAGATTTGTACTGACTGATTTTTATGTATTTATATGAAGATTTTTGGTAATGCAATGTTTTTTATTGGATTCAAACCAGCATAGACTCGACTTGGAACTCAAAAAAATGAGTTAAAATGTTTAAAATAAATTTCCGCTATGGCCAAAGAAGAGAAAGGATTCTAAGAATTTGTAAATAGTCATTGTTAGAAAGATTATTATTGAAAAATGTTTTTTTAGTAAGCTTAGCATAGTTAGTTCTGAAATGATTAGCATCTATATATATAATTGCAGAGATAGAAAAAAAATATCTAACTCATTTCAAGAGGTAATCGCTTTATTGAGGAATTGATAATAAGATTTTTTTTTCAAAAAGCTGTTGTTCACAATTGATAATATCGATCGTGGAATATAGAGGACAAATCGGATTTGTCACTCCCTGTTCTGCGAAAAAAGCACAAAAAATATGATGAAACGGCTTTTGTAGGCATTCATCTTTGTTTTTTTTCTCTTTTGAAAGATTTTGTTTATTGTTTACTTTTACAGTATGACTTAACATGTTAATTATAATGTAATTGGGTTATTCGATGTTTGAAAGTTCTAAGACGTCGTTATTCACATATGTTCCAATCGGCGATGTTGATGATTGATAGGAAAAGCAAAGTGTCATAATTGTGTCTAGACGATTATCGCTTATGATTATGTTACGAAGTATGAACAATACATATCCTAATCATCGTCATCATCATCGTCGTCATCATTCTGTCATAACAAAATCCATAAGGGATTTAGTGGATAACGATCGAATGAGTTCTGTTACCATCTATTCCGTCAATGACGACGACAACGATGACAAACACAACGACATCACAATAATTCATCTTTCTTCAAGGATCTGCTACGACTTTACAATATCCACAACATCAAGCAACCATTAGTTTTACTGAATGCAATAGAATCATAGAAGCGATCGTCCCTAAGACTGAAAAAAAACTACTGTTGTCCTGTATCAGTGTTAAAGTGTATTTTTGTGAGGTTACAGTATGAAATTTAACGTAGTTCGAGTGGTTTTCGCGCTTTATCGTATTACTATCAATTTGTGATCATTCTTTTAATAATTCATTTGATATAATTTTACTCTACAGAGTAAAATCCATTCACCACTATTTAGAAAATGGTCGGTTATTGCTTTCTCAGTGAAAAACCTTCGGCTGTTTGTTGGTGTTTTCAAATTCAACGTCAACAAAAGCTTATAGAAACTACTACAGATCAAATCTATACGATAATCTTCTACCACATTTCTATGTTCAATATGAGGTATGATTTGCAATCTAAGTATTGATTTTTTACGTTATCATAAGAGTAGAAATGAAGCAAAATGGAAATTTGAAGCTGAAGCTTCCTTTCATCTGATCGTACGTACAGCATATGATATGATTATCGTTGAACAAGCAAAAGCTATCATTACATGCTGTATGATGTTTATCAGTGCGATTAGATGACGTTTTCTATTTGTATTTGTACAAATAACAGCTTAACGCTTATCAAACATGACGATTTTTTGAGGATTTAAATTTTCGATTTGAGGACATTGTTGATCGTTTGAGAGAGTGTGTGTGTGTGTGAGTAAATAACACACTACAAATACAAACATCTATTTGTATTGAACAAATAGATTATGTCTATATAATTTACGGTATTTGTGATTGGTGATGACGTAGAGAGGCGTTTTTGAGTACGATAGAAAATAAGAAAAAACAAAAAAAAGACAACTGATAAGGCATAACTCTCTACAATCAGAAGATCATTATTCAGCCTTCTTAACAACAAATATCCGATGTTTTCCGTCTGAAAAAACCTACATATCGATTTGTGTAGTCAGATTATGACGGAATTTCTCTTTAAAAAGGAAGAAGTACCAGAAAGTCTTGACTATTCTGAGAAAGCTCTACTAAAGGTAGAATCATCTTCTCCTCATCACTACACAATGTTCAGAACCTCATAAGGAAATAAATAGTTTTATTTTCAATAACTTTTAACCAAATTGTTCAAAGAATGAATTGTCAATACAGACATTATCGCCTACCGTAATCCTATTATATATAGAAATGTTTGTTGCTCGACACTTTATTGCACTATAAAGTGATTTCTTAACAATCACGTAGAAAACGTTAGCACTGCACTTGAAATGCATTTATCGTAGAAAAATTGAAGAGCTGTTTGTTTGACAGTGACGACATCACAGAAGTGTTGTTAATTATTGATCGTTTGTTGATTACTGTAACCGTAACTGCCGGATTATCAAGTGACTTCCAGGAGTTATATTAGTTTTGCAGTTAACATTACACAACAACAACATCAACACTAAGCCTTGCCTTTAGCATTCGAGAGATGAACATCAAAACAGAGTCCAGCTTTATATTTTAGTTTGAAAATATGGTACATCGTCGGAAACTCATCTGAATTTGAATATATATCATTTGTTTATATACAATGAAATGGTTGCTTTCCATTTCTGAGAACTCTTGTGAGTTCACGAGCGATAAGGGTAGTGTGTGAGTCCATGAGCGATAAGGTAGTGAGAGTTTTCCTTATTGCTAAGCAGTTATTTGAACTTGCTACTCTAATGGTATTGCCGTCGTCTTTATGTTGATGATCAGCGACGCTAATTCATCATCGAGAAGTTGACCGCATAACATCTGGTGCATACAGGCACATATAAGGCTTTGTAAAGAAGACATAAGAAAAAACAAATGTGATGAAGAAAAAAACAATCATCTGTGCTAAGACGGAAACACAATGACAGCTAGTTATATGAGATCCGGAAGAACGGTTGACGTAACGCGAGCGAAAAAAAAATCCACCATACTTCGACTTTGCAGTTGTTGTTGTTGTTTGTTTTTTCCTCAGATTTGAATTTGTAGTAAAACAAAAAAATTATATGTAAGATTTACAGTATACTATAGAGAATATGAATGTGTCTAGACTCTTTCATTAAGGAAAATATTCTCGCTTCCTTAAAAAAATATGTTTACTTTTTAAAATGAGTTTTGTACGTTTAGGAAATAATTACCGCTTCAAAGTCAATTTTAAATTGGAGAAAATCTATGCCAGTTAATTAAATCTTAGGAGAGTAACATGTTGAGGGAAAGAGTGCATAAAGTGAGGAATAGAAATCGTAGAGAGTAACCGTACCAACAGAATTCAGTTGCATTCAAATATTTTAGATTTTGATATTTTCACCTCAATTGAACAATTTTCTTCTCAGAGCACCTTCCAGCTTGAAAAATTAGAAAAAAAAAACTCAGAGACTATTACAATTTAAAAAATTGGAATAAAAAAACTCAGCAACTTTGAAAACTCAATGCATTTAAATAGGCATTAAAGTATGATCTACATTAGTAGGAAATAAAAAGTTGACGATGTTATTTAATATGCGATCTAACTGCGATGATCTCAAATTTCAATACCTCACACGGAACTCGAACTCATTTCTCGTGGAGACAACTTATTTGATTGAACGTTTTCGATTATGTATCATTCCATTCAATACCAGAAAAGAAAATGTAGGTGTTTTTCATAGCAAAAACATAGTGCTTTTTGAGGTGAAGCCAAAACCAAACGAGCTTTTTACATATCTACAAATCGCCATCAATTAATACTTTTTTTCTCTTGTATTTTTTGAGTTCGGACTCAATAAAGTCTTGTTCTTAAGCAAGCTAGATATTAATAATCGATGATATTGATCCACTAAAGGTCAATATAATCAATAGACAGATTAATTTAATAACTATAGTTTTGCAACGCTGTTATTTACAACTTGTGCACATATGCTTCATTATTTTTACATGTTGTTGTTACTGTATGATTATCGATGTTGACGATCAGTTGGTGAGCATCTGTAGATGATGGCGTTGAATTTTTTGATGGATTGATTGACACCAGACGAATATTGATAAGATCGGAAATCGCCTTGGAATCATCAGCGAAATTGTCGCGCACTATCGCCAGCCGCAATCGCGACAGGTGTCATCACCACATTGAAAACATTAGCTTGGGTAATTAAGATAATAAGGGACCATGTAAATTTTTGAAGCATCTTTCCGGCTTTACCGTTGATAACCAGTTCACTTACGCAATCACATCTTCCAAGAAGAACGATTACGGTCAGAAGACTGTTGGTTTACTGTTTTTCAGGCAACCATACACGTTCATTCGCTTATGCTTTCATTTAATATCCAATGAAAATATCCTATGGTATCCTCATATGGGTCGAAATTCGTTAAGTCAAAACCTTGTGTAGGATACTTTTCAAACAGTTCAATTTGAAGAAATAGAAAGAGTTTCGATTTTGTACGGGATCATAAAATAATAAAGGAAGTCGAAAAAAACAGAGTCTAATTAATTTAGTGACTATTGATTGGAACAAATTAAAAACACCACAAACATTGAAGTATTTCATAATGCAACTGAGTTGGATTCCCAGTTAGATCTTGAGTCAAAAAAAAAGTTTGTGTAATGGGCAAGTTGAGTTCTTCTTTTAAAAATAAGTCAAAAAAGAGTCCAGTAAGAATACGAACTGCATTGAAATCCTTCTTACTTCAGCTTGCGGAGGAATTTTGTGGATGTTTAGGCTAGAGAAAAAAAGGCAACTATAAAGTTATTTTCCATAGAAGAAATTCATAACTGAACAAATAAGAGCCGACAATAAACATACGATGAAAAATTGTTACTGTTTCAATGTGAGTCAATAAGCTCCCTCGAATATGCTTATTATGGATCGGGATACAATGAATAGCAATCCGCTTGCTATTGTTGAAGTTTCATTTGGATACGAGACGTGATTTGTTGTCAAATAATCCGTCGATTACGGTACGATCAAAAAGTCGGCCGAATACTAACAAGTAGGTTATGTATGTGTACGTGTAGACGTCTAGTATTTCTTCATGACACTGAACACACACACACAGATCAACTTCTGACCATCTGCGTTGATTTCACTCGGAACGGTATGGGATTTCAGCAGTACTCATACGTTGATGTTATTGATTTTTCTAGAACTCTATCAGTAACGTCTATCAGCAGTCAGTACCATCCGTAAGATAATCAGTAGAATTTTCTTAATAAATTTCAATTGATGATTCCATCAAACAGCTTTACACAACTTCTAAGCTATGAAATCGATTTCAAGAGATCTGGCAAGCACAACAGCAGCTTTATTTACCAGTCATTAACTATCTCTTTGAAGCTAAATGACGTAATACAACACAACTTTAAGAGAATTCAACTAATATCACACTATTTTTTCGATAAATTTATATTTATTGACGTCATTGCTTGTTTGGTAAACACTTTTTATAGACGTATGAAAAGCATTTTTTACTCTATAAATGATAAGTACGGTCAAAATTTTTTCGCAAGCCGACCACACGTACTCAGATTCCCCAAATAAATTGGAATTGAGTTAGAATTTAGCTTGTAAGCTAGTTTTACTTAACTCAATTAAATGATATTCTCTTAGAAATTTTTCTTAAGTCCAATCTAAAACTCATCTAGGCTTGATTGTCATGGTTATACAAAATGATTCATCTTCATTTTTCGATTCAATTCGATTGTAAAAAAAAGTTGTTTTTATGAATTATCTGAATGCATTTCATGTTACAACAAATATAAAAGTTTCCAGACGGTACTTAGTTTAAGACTTATTGAAAAATTATAGGAAAGAATGTAGCTAGCCGATAGTACATGAGGTAGACAACAAAAATGTGAAGCTAGTGAGGAGATATGAGTTCAAAAAAATAAAAAAGAATGTTTAAGCGTGGTGAAAGTGTGCTCTACAGATGAAATTACCGTGAATACAAGTACGGCACACGGTAATACTCGAGTATTGATTGCAGATCAAAAGATATGCAAAATCAAAGAAAGTTGTTCTATCGATTCATAGATTACATGTGAAAATACGTGATTTCAGATGAAATAGTGTATATAAATGAATGACTGGAGGAAC
>KN716429.1:106256-137363 GCA_000816705.1 Dictyocaulus viviparus | reverse complement strand
ATGATGATCGTCAGCTGACACTTCTAAGTGCGGCCTTTAAATTGTTTGCGACGGCGGCGGCAGCCAACTCTGTCCGCGTGATAAGAGAGGTGTTTTGACGCGAGACTGCTCGCATTTCTTTCTTGTTGAGGTCTCGTGGGCATTTCGATTTCGTTTGTCCTTTTCATTCTGTTCGAAGTGTATTAATTTACAATGTATAGCGCTAGTAGTGTATCAGAACTGAACGATTTCATAATTAAATAAGTTCGTTTTTATAGCATTCTATTATGTTTGTGTTATAACAAAAAAAAACACTTGATTTTATTATCGTGAGCAGTGGTGTTATAGCTTATCGTTGCGTTTTTCCACTACCTCAATTATTTCTTGTTTCGGCTTTTTTTCATTCAAATAGTCATAGCTCAGCACTTTTTCTTTGTTCATAAGATGTTTTTGAACGATTACTTCTTTTCGGTTGACAACAACATGTGTGATTTTGATTTCTAGTAATTTTATTCTACTTTGATCTCTCCACTTTACCATTTTTATTATTATACAATTTCGATGTTATTTCATCAATGAGTCGCACTTATCTCCATTAAACTGTTTGGTCTAGCATTACGAACGTTCACGTTTCTCTTTTTAGAGGCATTTTAACGGCGTGACGTTTAGGTTCTTCTTTAAAAAAAATCAAATCAGATTGATAATCAAAATGCCTATGGATCCAATGGATCTTATGTGGTGGGTGGTTTTACTCCTTTTTCATTCGTTTTTAATCACATCTTTATTGTATGTCTAATGTTAATTGTCAGTGCTATTACGCGCTTTGAATGAAGTCATTCTGCTTTTGAGTATGAGAGAATTAACGCATTCGAAAGTGAGTATAAGGAGGAAAAATAGTCTATCTGTTATAGTTCATAGCTTTTTATGTTCTGTGGCATGAATCGCTTTAAGTTATGTCAACCTTTGTGTCGACAATGCATGATCAACCTTAGAAAGTGGTCTGTTTCTAATTTTTCTTCTAAGTCTAGCTCGTAAACTAGTTTATTCACATTTTACTGAAAGGATCATCAATCATATAGATTGAAGTTGAGGTATTTCGCAAGAAATTGTTGCATAAATCACAAACAGTTCCAAGGATTTAACTGGAAACGCTTGGTGTGAAGTATTTCAAAGTTTTGTTTTCATCGGATGATATTGTTTTTTTTCCTTTCTCAGATGAATTGGCTTAAAGATCATTTATTTGCTGTATATTATACAATCGGTATTCGTAGAAATGCAATCTGAACTGTAACTCACTTTGATATATTTATTAATTGTTGAAGTACGGAATATTTAGATAGCGTTGTTTGTTTTCTAGATCTGTGATAGGTATATGTGCAGTGCTTCAGTGAGGATAATTCAATTTGTCTATCAGCACAGGGTGAAGATGGCTGTAGTGCACGGAAGCTTTAATCTTTTAAATAACTTGTATTGAGTTGTATTAACTACTTTTGGATGTAAGCGATATCTTCGGCGTTGTACGAGAATGTAATGATTGAGCGTTCTTCAATTGATCAATGACAATCTATATGTGAAGTGAACATTCTAAACATTCTGCAACCTTTTTACTTCAAATTTAATTTTCGAATTTGTCTTATGCTGGTCAAAAAGTTATCACGATTCCAAACCGGTAATTCTAAATAATTTCTCAGCTTCAAGCATATCGTCAGAAAAAAAATATATATATCGCCATTATAATAACTATTACGACCCACACATTTGCTTTCGAGGTGTGTTTTTTCTATAGTATAGAAATTTCTATAGTATATAAACATTGTATCTCAATTAGTTCAACTTTTAAAGCGTTTATTGTACGACATGTGGAAAACACAGAAGAGTTCCCGATGCACGCTTTTATTGGGCTTTTACACTTCTTCAGTCTATTCCAAATGTCGAATGAACTTGAATCTAAACTTGCCATGGCTGATCGCTTTGTTCTCCACATTGAAAGCTTTCTTATCATACACGAAATTTGATTCACCACTGAATCTGAACTTTCTTCATCAATTTCTGGGCCAAAGGAGTTTTTCATGTTGTGAGTTGTCTGCCTCATTATATAGCCCATTTTGAATTTAAATAAGAAAATTGTTTAAAATTTACTTATATTTAGCATATTTTCTACAGTCTAAAATGAATATAACATGAGCAGCAAGTAATTCCTTGTTATCTGGATTACCTATATTCCCAGTGATCATCGACCAGGTCGAGCAGGCACCAGTAAAACTTCCAATTTTCCCTACCGCGCGCATGGGTAGTCCAGCGAGTTATTCTCCCTATAGGAATTCGTTGAGCATCATAATTTCTTTCTAGGGCCTTGATGAAGAGGTCAGACCATCGGGCTCGTGGTCTTACTGCAGTGCGTTTGATGTCCAATGGGATCGAATCATTTACAGCTCGTGTCCATCGGTCATCATCCATGCGCATCACGTGTCCGGCCCACCTAATCTTCGAATTCTTGGCGTGCTCGGCTGCGTCTCTGATTTTTGATCGTTGAAGTAGATCAGGACTTCGTATTCCCTCCTTCACTTGTGTGATGCGGGAAACGCCAAGCATTACCCTTTCGATTGAGAGCTGTATTGCGCTCAACGAACGTTCATCCTGCTTCCGTAATGTCCGAGTTTCTGAAGCAGACGTCAAAGCAGGAAAAACCGTCGTATCAAAAAGGCAGGCTCGGAGCTTTGTCTTCTTTGTTCTCTTCCCTACGTCCTCGATGCTCCTATATGTTCCCCATGCCGCTCGTTTTCTTCTGCTGAGCTCTGGTGTTAAGTCGTTCATCATATTGATCTCACGACCTAGGTACACATGGCTTGAGCATTCGAAGATATTGTTTCCGTTGAGCGTAAATGGGGCATCAACAACGTATACGTTGTTGATAAACAAGCTGCAAACAAAGTTCAACTAGGGCCAATTCCTTCACCAGCACTATCGAAGCCGGCTAGCATTTGATTCGCTTGCTCGATGGTTGATATAATCAATAAATCATCGTCGCAGCCAAAATGGTGAAGTAGGATTCTCACTTCCATACTGTCCCATTTCAATTTTCGCTTGATGTTCTCAAGAGTGACTGTGAATAGCTTCGGCGAAATAGTATCGCCTTCTCGAACCTCTCTTTTAACCTTGATGATGATGATGATGTCTTTATAGAACGAGATAAATTTAGAAGTGAAATTCTTATATAACTCACGAAAAACCTTGATATACGGAGTAGGAAACTCTTGATCAGCCAGTGCTTCCATGACCGCTTCTGTCTCAACAGTATCGAAAGCTTTCTTTAGATCGATGAAGGTGAGACAGAGTGGTTTCTTACTCTTGTGATACTTATATGTCTTGTGTATGAATATTGTGCCTGTTTTATGAATATGGTTCATCGTGCTCAACCCTTTTCAAAACCGTGCTTCCTCACGTGGTTATTTTTTCTAGTCTTCTACCACGGATGACTCGTGTAAAAAGTTTATAGACGACTGACGACAGGCAGATTGAACGATAATTGCCAATGTCGTGAACACATTTTGTGCAGCAACACGGTTCTGCTAGTTTTCCATTTATTTGCAACTTTACATTACTGACAAAATTGCACGTCGAATTTTGGAAGGAAGAACATTTGGAACAACATAATCGTCTTTCCTCTCATTACATGGAGGTAGACGAACGTGGCTACCGAGGAGATTCGAGTAGTAATCGTAGATCATTTTCTCCACCGCCCTTCGGGATGAAGTAAGTATTCCGTCCTGGCGTAAGAGAGCAGACATCGTGGTCTTCGGATTTGTCTAGCATCGTCGGGCATAGCAAATGCTTGCAGCTTTCTCTCCTTTGCGTGCGAATAGAAATGCGAAGGAGGCGATGGTCGGATCCCGTGTAGAACTTTGGGACAACTTCGACGTCCGTTAGGCAAAACCTTCTATTTACTATGACACGGTCTATTTCATTATGGTACTTTCCATTAGGAGACTTCCACGTCCATCGTAGGGAAAGCGTCTTTTGAAATTGAGAGTTAGAGGCATTGTGTGGCTGCATAGAATATCGGTAATGCAATCAGTAGGATGCCAAGCGACTCGTCGCTGCCTGTTTCATACTGTGGAATAATTGGTCAAGTCTTGCGTGTTTAATATGCTTCATAATAAGCTGTGTATATGTCTTAGAACAAAAAAAAACATGGAGTTTGGCAACTAAATAATTCGCTATATGAATTTTGTCTACGCGGAACTTTTTTCATCAAACGACTTCACAAATTAAGTGGTGGAACAGTTTTTAAAATTTTTTAATGATTGTAGGTTTTCACAGAGATTTGCATTGATAGTCGCTTTCCGAAAAGCGACCTTAGTGTATATTCGGGGACGCAGTGCCGCAGCAGTAGTAGAATTGCAACGGTGACATGGCATGCCAACCAGAATCATGTTCTCGGTCACCCCTAGGCCTACCAACGCCGCTATCCCTTCAGAGCCGGTAGATTCGTACAAGAGAGATCTGTGCGATATAAATAGCACTGACTTGGTGAAGAGGGGTTGACTAAAGTTACCATTTAGAACAGACTCTCAATTTCCTACACGATATCACGTTAAACACGGATGCGTAAGCGCATCCCGCAACGGAAGTTGGTTAATACGAAAAGTTATCTAGTCTGTATTCCAATCACACTTTTTTTAGAATTTCGTGTAGTATGGTGAGATTTGGTGGTTATCGTTTGGTTTGGGTCATAAAGGATGCCTAATTTGTGTAACAGTAACTACATTGTTCCAACCGTTCTATTGCAGGATGTCCAAGGCACCTACTGTGAATGAGTTGATGGGGAAGTCGAATGTAACTTTTAAACCAGCTATAGTATCGTTTATCGACGAGAAGGTGAATATTTGAACTCAGAGTGCTATATTACTTTATTATAGTCCCAACATTTGTCGATATGGTGTTTGTCTCATATTGTTATTATTGTTATAATATGAGTAGCTTCAGTCGCGCTCTGATATTGATGGTGATGTATTGTGGAAGCAAACAAGAACTAATCAGAAACAACGTACTATGTCAATTGGGTCCAGCGATTTTGAAGGTTCAGGTATTAGGTTTGTAAAACAGAAGTACCTACAATTTTTATTAGGTAGGTATGCCAAAGTCCACCTACTTAAGGTCGAGTGGATTTCCTAGTTTTTATGTCAGTTTTTAGTACGCCCCGTGTAGACGTTCCACGGCCTCGCCGCCTCAGTGTAAGTGAAATGCTGTTTGGTTCTTTTAATGGAGTAAAAGACTGGATGCAAAGTAGCTTGCAAAATTCTCCTCTTGATGAAAGAAAAATTTCAATTCTGGAGGTTAGTTTTTCAATTTGTAAAAATAAATTTGTTATTCAAGTTTGCATCTAGGATGAGCCATTCAAAGATGTTATGAAGGGTCAGAACAAGTTTTTCGGTGATGGTTAGTCTCTTCTAATATTATTTATTCTTTCGCTGTACTTTTTGTCCACGTTATAATAATGATTATGTGAATGTTATATTTAGATGGAGTTTGCAGCTTTGAAAAGAGAGATGATATGAAGTAATGCGCTAATGGCTGTCTTCATTTCTCATGATTTTGTTGTGTTTGTCAGCACTTAACTTACATTTTTAAGAAGTAAGGGTTATGGAGGGCTAGATCCTAGGAAAATGAGATTGAGTTCTATTCATATGTTATCTTTAAGCTCATGAATTCTTGTGCTGCTCAGCTCAATATTTTGTACATAATAAAAGACACCAAATAATATTGTTTGACATTTTATTTGATTTTGATTTGCTTATAAATAAATCAAAGAGTACTATAAATAGTGTCATATGAATGAAAAAGTGAGAATTTTGTAGCTAGCATGCTTTGTGTGCAGTTGTGCAGTGCTTCATTCGTAATCGGCATCATCATAACATTGAAGCAATCTATTTATAATCAGCAAAACATGGCTCGCTTATTCATTAGAGATATTTTTACATATATGAAGGTAGGAAATATTATGATTTTTGACCATTGCCTCTTTTTTAAAGTGTAGAACAGCACTAACGTACACTGTTTCCACGAAATATGTCCTTGATTAATAAGTCCTTATAGCTATTTCTTATAATTTTCAGTGTTAAAAGCGTTACGAGTGATCTAAAGAACTCCTAATTCTTATAACTGTTCTGTAGAACCAGGTTTCAACAAAGGTGGTGTGGTTGTGATTTTGTGTGATTGCTTTATTAGAATGGCAGGAGAACATGTTATTGCCTAGAAATGCTACTTTACAAAAGGCTACTGTACTCATTTAATGACTACTAATCAGATTATCTCTCGTTGGGTCCTTTAGTGCATATGCCGTGATCGTGGGATCGTTGACAGCTGCAAATACAGCCTACTAACGTTTGCTTTTAACACGCCTTGTTTTGCATGTGATCGTTTTGAAGAATGTTTGCATTCTCTTGGTTACCATCTTACGATCCTTTTTATCTATCTGTCGTCTTCTCTTTTTATTATATGAGCAGCCCCTCCATGCTTCGCTTTGACGCGTGACGACAGGCTTGACGACAAGTGATCAAGCAATTCTTCGTTTCTCTGGGTGTCGCAGGAGAAATAACTTTCGTAAGTCAGTACTGCGGAATCCAGCTTGGTGTTGTGTTTGCCGATCTTATTTGAACAGACAGACACCTTAAGAGCGCATTGTGAGTAGTTTGAGAAATATTTGATGTGGTTGAAGTATCAAACCAATTCTCGGGTGCGTAGCTAAGCGTTGGGAGAACTGTGTAGTTTAAATCTTGAGCACTAATTTCTGGGTGTGCTAATTGATCAGTGACCTCTTTTGAAGGTACCATGCGACTCTTCATTTTCTGCTTAACTCGTCTCTCATATCATTCTCCATATTCATAGGTCGTTCAAAGCATGCGTAAGATTTGGTTTCTTTGATTTTCAAACCATTAATCTTTATTTGACTTCCGTTACACCATGGGTTCTTCATGTAGTGTGTCTTCTTACTTATTCACAGCCTTATATGTTTCCCAGCTTTGTTTAATTCGTTTGACATTATCTATGCTTTTTCTGTATTTGTCGAAAATAAGGTGATGTTGTTTGATGCTTGACCCGAAAACCAAAGGTTTGACAAAAATTCATCTATATGAGTCTCTCTTTTGTCGCTATCTAACGACTTCATCATTCATTGCAAGGTGCGAGTGAACAGCTTTGGCAATGTCGTACTACGCTTTCCAATGGGGATGGTCAGAAAGGTCCAGTCAAAAATGGCATATATTTTCGTTGTGCATTTCTGATAACATTCATTAAGAATCTTCATATAGGAGGGTTCTACTCCTTGATCGACAAATGATGACAGCACAGTTTTCGTCTCCATGGTATCATATGCCTTTTCCTAATCGAAGTTTAGAACACAGGGTAAGTGGTATTCTCGACAGACCTGTATAACCCTTGCTATCGTTTGGATGCAGTCCATACAGCAGCATCCTTTGGAAAATCCAAAAATACGGTTGTGCAATATAAAGTACTCATCTTCATTTTTCCCCTAAAACATTTGATAATAATACACAAGTAACTTTCTATATCCATTGCACTAGTAGTACAATGATCATTCATTCGACTAATTCGACCTAATAATGGAAGTGATTCCCTCATCGTATTGGATTTTAGATTAAACCTAAAACTACCATGTAAAGCGTCATCGATCCTCTTGATTATAGCTTACTATGAACTTAAACAATAAACTTATATCCATTATAACCATTGTATTTTTGAGCTAAGAATCCTGTTATTTTTAACATTGCATGTTGCACTTTAAGAGGTAATTGATATAAATATGGAACGAGCGAATTTGACACAACGGTGTTTTCATTGTGCAGTTGTATTCCTTCAAATAATACTATTCTTATAAACAAAAAAAAAACATTTCATATAGTTCATTTACATCAAATCAATGGTTGCTCTGAATAATTGTAACTATCTCCTAAAAAAGAAGAATTGACGATATCTGAGCACCGACATGATTCTCGTGATCAGATCTTATAAATGTAATTTGAAGAAAAGCTTTGACTGAACCATTACTAATTTCCAGAGAAATTGCTGCGATTATAAAAACTGGAGGCAATAAGGAAAATGCAATAAACAAGTATTTTCAAATCACATTTTGTTTTTCTGAAGCAATAATGATAGCGCAAGCTCCTTCTGATCCTTGCTATTGGCAGTTTGGAAATAATGACGGAGTTCCTGGAATGAAAAAATTAACCTCTATCATTCCTCCATCAATATTGTGTCAAATAAGAATAAAGCAATATCTCTACCACACCATAGGCGACAGGCAAGGTGAAAATCGCAGGACAAAATCTTATTCTTTTGTTGATACGCATGTGAAACCAGAAAGGAGACCTTTTGATTGTGCTACGCTGTATCGATTCATGCCGTTCGTATGCACATGCGTCCTACACTCAACTATATGCAAATTGTATCCTACACGTCGATTCAGCCAAAAGTCTTAACCGAACGACTAGAAAACTACATGGGAGCGGTTAGAAATGGCCTCCAATTAATGAGCTCCAGTCCACTCTTGGCTCCCCATGAGTGCAACACATTTAGCTCTCACGGAAAAGTTCTGCAAACTATCTGTGAGAAAAATCAGTGAGGGAAATGGATCTCATTCCGCTGACCCCAAAGGAAATAAAGCAGTGTTATGCAGAACGAGTATTGAGAGGCTGCTAAACTCACATGGTAGACGGTTATCCCTCGTGGTTGTAATACTAAGACAGGTGCTAAAAGAACGTCTAATGTCACACGGATTTCAATAGAAAAAAGGGACTAGCCAGCGTTCAAGAAAAGCAAGAGTAGTATTCGTAACATCTGCGGATGTTTCACCAGTCACTAGACAAAAATAACTGCTCTCCCATGTCAAGATGGAACACTATAAGAATAATAGAAAAAAGCATCCACGATTTCTCATTGGACTCCGTTAATGGCCACATTGGTGTATCTTGAATGAGAAAAGACGAATAACCTATTTCGGAAGTCCTCATTTGTGCAATCGAACAGGCTCTTTTTAGCACGATGGACCATATTCACACAATCACAAGACTCACAGAAGTATCACGAGAGTGCAGAAAACCACTCTGTTTCATCTACATCAAAACTATGTTGGCCTTTGAAGAGCTGATTAACAAGCGTTATCCTCTCCACACATGAAGATTCTTCGTGAGTTATACAAGAACTTCATTACCAAAACTACTTCGTTTTTCAGCAATATCTTATTGACATGAATGAGTACAAGGCGATTCTATTCTGCCAAACCGATCCACAGCCGAGAACATCATCAGAAAATGAGAATAGTACAATATGAGAGTGAAAATAGACGATCCATAACTTCGCCGCCTTCGTGCGCTAATTATATTGCATTCATTGTACCAAAAATGAAACTAACAAAAATTCTAGCCGACTTCTACAATGTCTATGGAGGAATTGGCCCCAAGGCAAACTTCAAGAAGAAAAATGATCGTTTTAAACAGATATTCATTTCGATGCCTGAAGAAAAAAACTAAAGCTGTCCGAACAAAGTGTATCTATGTTGTGAACACAATACAAACCACATAGCACCACAGCTTAACATGTAAAAACGAGCGGCTTGAACAGGGAGGAAATAGGGTGGAAGTTTACAAACCCAACATTTAACACCACAGTTATTCCTGATTTTAAAGCTTGTTTCGGAAGCATAGACGTTACGAACGCAGAATTAAATATAACACAATTCAATTGAGCTTTCCAGTGAAAGAGTGATGCTAAGCGATTACCAAAGCATAAGTGAGAGAAACTAGATAGCTTCGACCTACGTCAACGATCGGTCGCATCCGTATAATCCAATCTACCGAAGACTAAGTAGGCCTGACAAGTGGTGCATGTGAGCGATGATCGGTGGACACAGGTTGTAGGCAATAGGATTCTACTGGACACCAAACGCTTTTCAGGAAGAAAACTTGCTAGATAACCAAACTTTTTCACTAAAGAGCAAGAAAATGTTATGATGCTAAGGGAAATCTTAGAGCTATAAGAATTCATTGTGATACCTGTGCACGCGAATGGGAATAGTAATGGAAGAAATATAAATAGAGATAGAAGCATGAATTCATTCGACTCTATCGATGATCAATGGGAATCCAGTTGAATAAGCTAATCTCTATCTGAACAAATACAGGGAAATTTCAATTATCCAAATTCAGTCGAGTTATAATACTACGACATTCCTACTTCTAAGAATAAACTGTCGTTTCCGACAAAATCGTTTGATTTTCGGCATTGACTAATGTGTCGTTAAAGGGCGCCAAGCGCAGCAGAAGGATGAGCAGCAGTGGTACACCGGTCCAAATTCGTCTTCAAATAAATCAAGCACTTTAACCTTCATTAATAAAATAATCTTGGAAAATTAGCAGAACCAACTTGATGACACATACATGGATAACATCAATGTGTTTAATGGTTGTGTATCTGTCGCATTAAGTTGTATAGGAAAGGCATTGTTGTTACAAATCATAATAAAGCATGTCAAAACGTTTTCCAATTGTTACCAGAAGCATTAGCATACATTTATAAATAAAAATATACTTTTCCACTCATGACTGAGATACAGGAGAATTGAGCGATTCCAGGAATTAACTATATTCCACCTTAATTCTCAATAAACGTATTAATCCACCACTTCAAAGATAAAATCTCACTCCTTTCCGAACAAAACAACCTAAGATGAAAGAACCTTCCAAGCTGACTATTAAAAAAACACACAAGAGTAATGAGAACACTATAGTTGTTTATGTAACTACGTATATCAGCATAGGTCTCATATGAAAATATAGATTTTATATATTGGAAGAACTAACAAACCGCAGGTGCGTTCTGGTGAATTTCTCGCAAAGGAATGTACTGAGCAAATTCGTTTCCACTGCATGGACGTGTGAATACAACAACACCAACAACATGACCAGTTATAGGATGTTCCGTAACGAGACTTACTTTGACAGCCTAAAAAATTGCAGAAATTGGAAATTGAACGAAAGCAATGAAAAAGATTAAAAACTGGTGCAACACCTTATATCCTCTCTGAAAACCATCCGATTTTCTAGAAACGTATTTGAAGCCACCATAAGGATCATCCTGCGTGAAAATGAAATTGATTTTGAAAAATGATATTTGAAAGTCTAAATAAAAGCACCACCACACATATACAAATACGAATGGTAAAAAAAACAAATGAACCCACTTCATCAATATCGCATTCGCTTCCCATGCACTTTTTTTCCAAGTAAACTAAAACGTTCTAGCATAATTTGAAAAATATCGCATCGGTATCTATAATTTTTTTCACTATATAAAATTGTACCGTTTGATTAAGAAAACTCCAATAAACTTCTTCAATAAACTTCGGATTAAATCGCGTTCGTAAAACATTAGAATAAATACATAGTATTTTGAGAGTAAACACATTTTAAAAGAAAGAACATAACGCGCCGTAAAGGCAGGTGTTCGGCAAAACACGCATGTAATCGATCTGATTCATTACTCTAAAAAATAAACGAGACTTAAAATTTTGAAAAATCGACTAACCAGTGTTTTGAGGATTTCCATCCATACTGCAAAGATGTGAATCGCTCGTGTTGTTCTCGCAGTCTGTTTGTTTAATATGCTTAATCTTCTCTTTGGAATCAGTTGAAATGAAACTGGAACCATACCTACGCAAAACTACTTTCCTGATTGTTTAAATTTTCCGAGTAGAATATTTCTATTCTCTTAATACGCTGCTCTTACCTAGAAATTTTCCCTGAGCTATTATTATCAGATTCCTCACTTTCACTGGATGATAAAATTCTTTTGTTTGATAGGACTTTCTTTTCTTTTCGCTTCTTTCTCTTTAGATACACTTCTGTTAACCGAACATCATTCCTACCATTGCACTGAACACGAGAGTCTCGTACCGTATTAATAGCTAGAAATAAGCCCTGTTATTCAATTATATAACACTTTTCTGCACATATGTATTTGTGCGTCATTTCACTCGCCTTTATTTTCATATCACACATCACAAGGATTATCTCTACCAGCATTTAAAGGTAAGTGAAATGATATCAACATTTACAACTATTCCAAAGAAATACTTTGCAGTCATTTATTTATTTTTTCCCACCAGCCGTCTGTCATGACGGTCTTAGAAGACATTTGGCGCTTATCGAACCATATTGTGGGTTGGGCTTACACATTCGTGTTCAACGTGATATCTTGAAGGTGACTGAATACAAGCTAGGTCTATATATTGACTTAGGTTGAATAATCTTTACCGAGTCAGTGTTGCTTATCCTACCTGGATTCTTCCTTTACCAATCTGCCGACCTCGTAGGATCATTTGTAATTATACATTTAATGTGATAGACTTCGTATTTGTAACTTATATCGCCACAATGCTGAGTTCTAAATAGACAATAACGTATCCGTCAAGAAAAAACGGTGTATTGAGTGATCACAGAGTAATGACGCGGGTGGTGAAATCAGCAACGCAACATAGAAATCAGTTAATTCGAGTTCGAGTTCCTCCTAAACCTCCGCATTTTGTAGTTAACTCAGCATTGTGGGAGTATCTCGAAGAAAGATTATAAAACAAAAACAAAATCCATTATTAAAAGTCTTAAAGTCGAGAAACTGAATATTAATGTCGATATGTCGAATCCCACAATACCTCACCCGTTCGATATGGGATAGCTTCCTGAAAAACGAAAAACTTGTTCTACTAGAGCACTCACTTAAATGTTTAATATGATAAACGTAAAATAATCGCATAAACAAACGCATGCCTTATCGGTTTCCTCATTGGATGAGCTAGTACTGGAGCAAAGATTAACAATTCTGCATGTCTAGAAAGATAAGAAGTTAAACTAACGTATCCTGAATTTGTTAACGTAATAAAAACCTACATTCACATAATTTGCTCTATCTTCAGAATCATTTGGTGATCTGTCATCCTAGAAAATAAACTAATATCGTTGTCATTGATATTAAATACATCACGTGTGATTTTGAAAATGTAATGAAAACTTCAGCAAATTTCGAAATCTCACCAATGCTATCTCTCTCCTTTCTGCATCGCGTTTTCGTTTTCTTGCGCGATAAATTCTTTCTTGCAATTTTTTCAAACGCTGCTTTTTCTTGAATCGCTCCAGTAATTCAAATTCCTTGATGAGTTCTGGACACATCTGAATAAACTTGTTAAGATAAACCTGAAATATGGTAAATGAATGAAGCATGACAAATAAATTCTAGTAAAATACGACCCTCTTCATTTCTTTATAACAGTGGTGTAGTAAATATTACCATATCTTTCTCTTGTACGAAATTTTCAGGATCGGATGACGTTTCGTATCCAAGCCATTTAACATGATATATGTAGGTTCCTTCAGCGCTCATCTTGAAAACGAAAATAGGCAAATGATTCGACCGTTTTTACTAGCAATCTTGCTGATGCTTATTATCATTGCTACTAATAACTGCAGATAGATTACTCTGCAATCTTATTGAGTTAAACGACTTCATTGTGACTTCTTATCAAGGTAGTTAAACAAATCAAGTTGGCGTAAGCAATTACACAAAATAATGTTTACTAACAAGCTATAACACTTGCATTTCTACCGTAATTTAACTTAAATGATATATAGGATATTTTGATACAACTCCAATAAATTTAAAAAATTATAAATAGCATAAATCTCGTTCACCATGTAATTGAAAAGTAACAGACCATTCACATTAACTGGAAACCGAAAATTTTATAATTGCAAAATCGTAATTAATTCTATGCCTAAACATAGATTAGCGGTATCTCATTGTAAAATCAGATATATTTAAAAGAAAAAACTGAAAAAAAGAAAATAAGACTCTGGAATGAAACGGAAGGCACTTACTGTTCTTGAGATAATGCGCTCAACTTCGTACTGTTCCTGCCTATAAAACGATTATATAACCAATTACTTTCAGAAGAGAAATGATTAAAGAGTTCTAGAAACTAGATGGAACTAACACGGTGGGTTTTGAAGATCTTTGCTCATCAGAGCCTGGAACGGAATCCAAATAAGATGGGATCCCATCCTCAACGTCTTGTGACTTTCTAGGAATGCACAAATTCGACTGATTGGAATGGCAGTGGTTAAAACAATCGTTAGAAGTTGAGTTACTAATTTCGCTCACAATTTTCTTCTCACCTAAACAAATAGCAACAGATAAGATATATTTGAACTAATACAAAACTATTATTGAAAAAGTTACGATGATCTGCAAGCCTGCGGAAAATTTGGAAAAACCGTTCAAGGTGTTTCTTAGCGATATTGTATGTCGTGGCACTCATGCTCACATCATTCGGAGTCGGTTCGCGAAATTCAGCTATCTTTAGAATTCTTTTCATCGAAGAATTAACATCATCCTAAAATTGATTAGAGTGAAACATTTTCAATGAACGAAAGGAGGTATGCCCTAAACATCACACTGCTGTTTATTCCAAAACGAAAATAACGAATTCCAAACGCACAAAATCAATAAATCGACACAGGGTTATAGAGGAAAAAAAAGACCATGCTTTGAAAGAACATAATTGCTAATAATGTGAACAACTTATTGTCTGAGAATATACCACATAATAAAATACGCCGAGCAAATGTAAAACATTTGAAAGGAATGGAAACTCGTCAACTAGTCAAAAAATATTTATTTCATAGTCTTTAAACATCTTCCTATAATGAAGTGTTGTAGGACTATAGGCTATGTATGCAATCATTTATATGTCTCCATATTACATTTGAGAACTTCTATAGAACAACTATTCAAAACAGTGAATAAGGTGTAGGTCATTAGGATGTCATTAACTATGCGAGTACTGCTATAATAAAAACACATCCACCTTCTGTAAAACATGATACTGACAGGAACGTTTAGCTTGTTTCTGTGTAGTATTGTCTTTTCAATCTAGAACTTTGTTTACCAATCTAGACTATTGATAAACAAGATCATAGTAAAGACATTCAACTTTTTCGTGTGGTTAAGTTATTCCTTTTAGTAGATAAAACATTCAAAATACATACATGCAACATAAGAAATAAAATCCATCATTACTCGTATTCTCGCCAGATAGTATTTATGTGTAAACCTTACCATTTTGTAGTTATATTTTTCACACAATTCACTTATTTCAGCTGAAAACTCGAAGTAAAGTTCATCATACATACGACGATACGAACATCTCTTTATAAAAGACATCCTGAAATTATAATATACATAATATTACGGAATAGAATTCAAGCAGTTAACTATAACGTAGATGAATGCAACATAATGACACCGATCTCATTATTTAACACGAAAAAAATGCTTGTTACGTACAGCTGACAGCACTGAATAACGATGACTACTTTTTGGAACAAACAATTCACTGGCCTGCCTTGCGCGGGTCTAATATTGATCTAACTGTTATTGAAAAAATATCGTACGCATATTGTTTACTCTTCTTGCATTCAAGTATATCATCATAACAACATCACTAAAGAATCATAAGCTTATTAGGATTATGCATCACAATAAATAAACAATAAGAATAATAATAAATGTATTACAGATCATGTAGAAGCGTAATCAACGGAAAGTTTAATCCGTTCACGTTTTACGACGACTTCCGTTAAATGTATATCTTGTAATATCATGTGAAGTGGTAAGAAAGTTGTTAATACTCTCATTTTATAAGAATGACAAGAATTTGCTTGATGTATTAAAACTATTATTAGTCGATGAATGTACCGATGGCATTCTTTTATCGTGTAGTAGTTCACCTACTATCAACTTGAATTTGTTGTTCTACTTAAGAATATTGCATATTGTTTATGACTTTAATAGTATTAGATGATTACGTGAATGACCCGTCTTCACATTGAGGGCACCAGCAATTAGCCTGAATTGTAGTTTTGATAGTTTAGTTTAATGTTTCTTGCAGTCCCGAAAGAGCCCGTCTGAATCGTTCTCATCTCCTCACTGCTCGCGTACATTTAAGAATGCTTCAAGTTGTTTATGAATTTATTAGAAGTTAGATAAGATAAAACGACTTTTGGCGTTGATCAATCCCTTGTGGTGGGATGCGCCCCCGCATTCATGTTCAATGTGATATCGTCGAGGTGGTTTAATACGAGTCTGGTCTATACAGTGATTTAGGTTGACCAGTCTTCACCAAGTCAGTGCTAGTTATCTTATTCAGATTCCTTTGGTGCTAATTCACCGATAGCATAGAAATGGCGGGCTTGGTACACCTGGAGGACTGCCGCGAACTGATTTGGGCCTTCGTGTCATTGTGGCACCTCCACTACTGCGCCACTGTGCCCCCTTTGTTACAAGTAGGTATCCAATTTCAGTGAAATCATAAACAATATGCATAATTGGCAGCCTTTGTGGATCAGAAGGATATGCTATATCGTGACATATTTTTCATAAGGAAAATGCCAAATATTGGTATAGGTTTGCTATCTCCTACTGGTATGTCATGCTGAAATGTTGACTGCTTCTAACATTTCGTCATACAGGAGCAACCTCTTACCAAAATACGACGGTAAAGCATTAGGAGGTTTAGGATAAAATTTGAATAATAATACCTCTGTATTTTTCGTAGTTTGCGACGGAAATTAAAATCACGAAGCAACTATAGATATATGAAACATTAATGACATGAGTTACAAATCTCAAAGAACATCCCAAAAGCTTAAGAAAGAAATGGGAGACGGCGATAAGAACTATAACAACCAATATTGATAAATTTTAGCGTTTATTAATCCCTATGACAAGCACGTTCATGTTCAACGTGACATTGTTGAGGTAATTGAATGCGTACTTGATCTATCGCATTTTACTTATAATGAATGACCTTCATGTAGTCGTACTGATAAAAGCTTACCAGACTCTTTCAATAACACCTTACAAACTTCACAAAACATGGCAAGCTTGGTAGCTCTGATTGTAAACTCGAACTGTCGTGCACTGATTCGCGCCACTGTCGGTATCATTATGGCCCATTTACCACTGCGCTACGACTTATTAGAGAACTGCAGAGTTGCTCGTTGTGGTCAAGGATTTTTAGCTGCAAAATTATCAAATTCTAACTAAGCTTTACGTCTGATTGCATATTGTATGATACCACTGTCTGTGAATAATACACGTCTTTTCTTGCCTCCTAAAGCTGTCTGTCATGACTTACCGAATCTGTGAACTTCTACAATGTACTTGGACTTATACAATTGTGATTTACTAATTTTCCTTTGAGCTGTGGTAGATTATAGAGATTCTATATTTGTTCAATTTATATCGCCTCAAAGCTGAGTCAACTACAAAACGTTGATCGAATGCGCATTTAAAGACGTCCGATCTGAAGTGCTACCGATTGCAATAGCAAAGCTCTCGATCCGAGATAACTCAATGCATCACATATAACTTCTGGATGGATATATTATCAAAAATCTCACAATAGTAATTTTTATCTAGTGACATGACATCGGCATTACATTCAGTTAATTTCATACCTATGAGGTTCGAAAACCATCTATAAGCCTTTACTATAAGCCTCATTCATCGATGAAACGTATTCACAAGCAAAAGAATAAGAAAACTATGAGTAAAATCAAAATCGAGTCAAATGGCCTACAGTATCGTTGGCAAATCGAGCGGGAACCGATTGTGGTGGTATGCGCAGTAACAACACGACCTGGAGTTGGTTATGAGAAATAAGACAATAGTAAACCACATGAGAATTGCCATTATAAAAGAACATGAGAAACGAATCTGTGGTTGCACTTCACGAGTTGGACAAAGGTCTTTATACATCCATGATGAGAGAAGAGTCGGTTGCGATGGCATTTTTTACAATGTATATGTAAACAGGAGAAAAGCCTTGCCAAAGGGCAACATGTACAGGATAAAGGTCGGACAGTTATCGCCACAATGAGTTTTCGGGGTTTATGACTCTATACAATCTATATGTAATTGGGTTAATGACGCTGTAAGAGGCCATTATTGCTAGTGGCGGGCTCATTAAGATTACAATTGAAATACAAGTTAAAATAGTGATTAGTCACTATAACATGGTTGATTTCCACTTTCCCTATTATTCCGTTAGGTGATTCCTATGTAAAGTGAGTGACAAATAAACATGGTAGAGATAGGAGACCTGCAAGGAAAAGTCTCTTTCCCTTTTTCGTTCCACTTAATTTGTCTTCAACCTTGAATTCACTCACGTTCATCTTCTTTACTTTACTCCCATACAGCTGAATTAATCACAACACGCAGAAACTCGAGACCGGATTTGATCTTGTACCTAACAGGTATCGTGTAAGGCACAACATAATGAATTGCACGTTTTCAGATGTAGATTAGAATCCGAAATTCGAGATCTTGTAATCAACCAAATTGTTTAGAAAAATACAGTTTGACTTCAACGTAAAGTGAGTCAATTAATTCAACATGAGTACAAACGACCTCCTTAAGTTATTGTAGATTTCATAGTCTGTTATCCACGATTATATTAAAATGAAGTTTACAACTGTGACAGCATCAAGAAAAAAGTGTAATGAAAGCCACGTGACAGTATTTTTACAATAATGATATATTTAATAGTGAAATAATATGGAGAAGAATTGTATGTAGAAAAACGCTTGAGAGAAAAACAAAAACCAACAAAATACATGAAGTACAGCGGATAGTGAATTAGATGAGCAGAAGTACAACTCGTAATTTTTCGTGAGCTTTTCTACAGTACCATTTCCAGCTTGTTAGAAAGACATTCGGATTTTGATCGTGGAATGATTATCAAACAGAAAGACCTTATGAATATTGAAGAATTGTCGAAAAACGTCATCTCAACAAGCACTGGAAAAACAACTATGATAATCAATTTCTTCCTGAAGTTCATAATAACTGCTCTTTGATTTCGGGCTACATAAATAGTTTGTGGGGCAGGTGGTGCAGTAACGGAGGTGCTAGAGTGCTACGCAGGCTCATGACCGCTCCGATTCTAGCAAACCGACCATCTTTTGAAAAAAATTGGCCCAGGAGAGATCTGGGTAAGATTACCCGCTTTAACTTAATAAACTCATTGTAAAGACCAGGTTCTCTTCCAATCACCTTAACGATATAACGTTGAACTTCAATGCGTAGACGTAACCCATCCCAAGGATTGATCAACACGAAAGCTTATCTTACACACTTCACATTGGTTTTTCCTAACAAATAACTCAATAACGTGAATGTGGTTAATCTCAGAATGTACTACACTGCAAAATAACTTGAGGTTTTTTTGGCTTTTGAAACATGAACTCATTATGTTGTTGTTATTAGTACCAGCCTACTTGGTCGAGTCAAGCAGAAGAATAATATTCATGCGTATCAGATATACATGAAATAAATTATTAGTAAAAATGTGGATCATTTAAGTGAATCTGTCCTTGAACTACAGTGACAGAATGGCCAAGAATTGATATCCTGTCGTCGTCGAGCAAACAAAGTTTAAATTGCGCTCCTCGACTTGGAAATGATTGAAACGCTAAAGAAGGAAGAATTAAGAAAATCTGAGATAGTAGTGGATAAATCTGTATAACATAAAATTACTTAATAATATACTAATACCATAGAGTTGACGTAAGCCCAGTATCGTACCCCAGAATGGAGCTAAAGCACATTGAGCCGATCCAGTAGCTGGATCTTCTTGAATTCCAACCCAAGGAGCAAAATATCGACAGACATAGTCATACGGTACATCCTCCGTATCAACAAAACCCTGAAACACATATAATGGTAATCAAACAAAATACAAATTAGATAAGATTCTATAGGTATAAGCAACGTTGCAAAGATATGGTTGAAACAAAAAAATAAGCTTTAGTGTTCATAAATCTCTCTAGTCAGATGTGTCTAAGCTTTCATGGACTAAAATCATCGAAGATACTTAAGGATGAGAGAGTAGAATCACTATTTTTCCACAATTTCATATACCATCTAATTTTAGTGTTCACACGATTCGCCGTTTGTCCGCAGTGAAATCCGCTGATGTCACGACATGCACATATTCCCACGTGAAAGAAATTTTCTTCTTCTGGGAAAGTTTATCAATTTGCTGTAAGTATACGAAGAGTTCTTCGAAAAATTACCTGTGATTTAGCGTTTGCTGGAGCGAGTGTGACAATGACACCACGAACAAAATCACCATTGTGATCGTATTTCAACATCTTATTACTATTGTTGGCGTTGATCTCGTTGAGTTCAAAACTGAAACTTGTACTTATTTGATATTAGTCTTACAGATCATAGAGTGTTTGTGACATGTTACACAAACAAAGAAATACGGTGAGCGATCCTGACAGAATACAGAAATCCTAAATTGTCTTATCGTGCCATCACAGTAGGCACAAATGTGACAGAACTCATCATTGAGAGGATGTTCAGATAAAATGATAGGGTCCTTATCAAAGTGACTGTTTATTTGGACGGATTTAAATAATGTATAGATGAATTTATTAGAAAGATAAGCAACAGATGACGTACTTTGTCGTTTCTTCATCAACGACGACAATCAGCTTTTTCGCTTCACTTGCATATGCGACACCTTTCACATTGATCGACGACGGTATAAAGCTAAATATTAATTCGCTCAGATGAGATGGTGCGTCAAACTGAAAGAAAATATGGTCGAGAGAATCCAGAACAGTTAGCGTTTCAGTGTGATCTATTAGTATTGCTTAAGAAAAGAACATTAAGCAATAACAATCGACGTATTAAGATACTCATTTACATAATTAGTTCAGTAACTCTTTCATATATATTCTTTATAGAATTCAACAATTTCGTACCTCTGGAAATACACTAGCGAACGGATTAATTATACCAAGGAAATGTATGGTGGTGATGGCGTATTGAGGAAAATTCATTTCTAATAACCCATGCTCCTTTTTTTGTACTATAAGATCTCCTGATTTTGTGGTAAATATGAGTAAAGATGACGTATTACCTAAATGTAATATTTAGTGAATTTAACAATTCGAACTTGCTTAATTGAACTTTAACGAACTGATTTGATCTAAGTTAACCTTACTAATTCTAATCTTAGAAAACGTGCAGCTCCAATAGCAGGGAGCTCAGCGGCGCAATGGTGCAGGTGCCACGGTGACATGTAGGCTCGAATCAGTTCGCAGTCATCCCCCAAGCTAACCAAGTCTGCCATTCCTACGGGGTCGGTAAATTGGTACCAGAGAAATCTCGGTAAGATAAACAGTACTAACGTACTGAAGACTGGTCAATTTATGTCACAGTACAGACTAGGCTCGCATTCAACCACCTCCACGATATCACGTTGAACACGAATGCGTACGTGCAGGAGACTACAAGCGATTGATCAAAGCCGAAGTTTATCTCATCTAGCTCAATATTAAAGCCGAAAAATCAGTTTTTTGAATACAAATGTTTTTATCACTGATACTGATATCACTGACATCAATGCGGAAAAAATTTAATGCTAAGCATTTGTGTGTCCTACAATCAGAAATGCAATCGGTTCTGTGCGTTTCTATTTACTTCATATTCAAGTAGAACCAACTTATTAGTGTTAAATTAAAGAAGAAATAAAATCTCTATGTATTTGATGTACCGATTTCATTGATCAACACGTGAGATGTTGCGAGAGTCGCATGTCCACAGAGATTCACTTCCGTACTAGGTGTAAACCATCGCAATGTGAATTTATTTGCTGAATTAGTCTCATCACTATCTTTCCACAATCAGATTTAAGCAAAAAAAATTGGATTATTCAATTTTCAAGCTATCGAAAATACTGGTTAAACGATTTTTTAGTCCTCATTATTGACTTGAGGGCGCAGTGGCTCAGTGGTGGAGGTGCCACAGTGACGCGCCGGCCCGGATCAGTTCGCGGCCGGCCTCCAGGCCTACCAAGCCCGCCATCCTCTGGGGTCGGTAAATTGGTACCAGACGAATCTGGGTAAGATAACTGGCACTGACTTGGTGAAGAGTGGACTCAAGTCACTGTAACTCACTGAACTCAAGTCAACTGTAAAGACCAGGCAAGCATTCAACCACCTCCACGATATCACGTTGAATACGAATCCGTTGGCGCATCTCGCCACAAGGGATTGGTCAACACCGACAATTATCCTTTATTATTATTAAATTAATATTTTGTGAAAGTGAATAGTATCACGATTCGAGTTCTGATTAAACTTTTCTGCATACTTTAGCTTGAAATATTATCAGAAGTTAAGCTTTATGGCGTTACTGTTTCGGTGACAATCACGAATACTACAGAAGCTTTATCATCTGGATAATATGAGGAGCATTAATGTAGTTGTAAAATGAAGTATTTGAGTAGGTACAGGATAAAGCTTAGTTTTAATTATAATGATTTTTAGCGGTGAAATGCATTTCATGTAGTCGATTTCAATGAAAAAAAACCTGAACAGGAATGAATGTCTATTTCGACATACAACGATTTTCGCGGATGAAATTTGCTAGCACATCCCGCTACTGTTTATCCCTCTTCTTGATTTTCGAAACATATCATCATTTTTCAGTAAAAGAAACGTATCGTTTGTGAACAAAATCGATTTTTTCACGGAAAGATGGGGAGTAAAGCTGTGGTACTTCTAGCCTCACGTGCCTGCGCGTCACGTGCTTTATTAGGTGTCAATAATATCAAGCTGTTGAAATATTGCCATTACGATCAATAATCATCTATTGAATAACAAAAACGAGCAAAACTATAGTTCATTATCACCGACCAGTCTTGAAATCGCCGTAGGCAGGAACAGGAAATGCAGTTTCTGAAAGGTTGAATTCTGCGGCAATTGTCTGATATTCTTTATCTCTCAATTCCTTAAAATGTCTCAGGTTTAGAAATAAATTTTTGGGAAAAAAATCGATACAATAGAAATAATATTTCCTACTTTAATTAATGCTTATATTTTGAAAAATTTTAACCTTATTTATTAAACAAACGGCTGCTTGATTTCCACCGAATCGTTCTTTTGTGAAAGCGTCAACGATGAATGCCGGATAGTTGCGTACCATATTCTCTAAAGACGTTACAAGTTAAGTAACCTCATACAGAAGAAAAAGCATCGATTACTTATGTTTGATCTCTTTCAATATTCTCCCATTTTTACTGAAATATCTTAAAGTTTGAACATTGTTTAATGTTTGCCTTAATGATCATAAGCAGCTAATAATTATCTGCTGTCCATCTCAAAGCTGTGCGGTAACATCGTTATGTTCCGAAGCGGTTATAACTCGATACTTGAGAATCGGAAGGACGTGGTAGTGTAAAACGACGAGGAAAATTTTCAAAACACTAATTCCTTAGTTTTTCGGGATGATGCAACAAATCAAGAAGAACATTTAAAGAGAAAATGTTTGCTACTGAGAAAAATGTGGATTTTACTCGACACAACTCCTTCTCTACCTCTAGAACTAAACAAAATTTGTATTTCAACAACATAGAAACTCTTTAGTAGCTCATAGGACTAAAGCTACAGGTTCATAAACACTACGAAATCGATAATGTAGTGGTAATTAACAGCTTGATCACTGAAGATGGAGAACAAGTGATAGATGGAAGTGATAATCAAGAGAAACTTCCAGGTGCCACGACGTCTATGTAAATACGCCTAGTAGAAGTGTTTCATATTTTCTTCGCTTTGATTGGCATTTCTATAGACTTTTGTTTTTGTACCAGTTCTACTTCTTCACACATCGCACTGTTGTGTCTGATCGCGATTTCTGTACGATAAAACTGGTTCCTTAGTATTTGACAATTCCTACCAACTCCTACTGGTCGCATATGATGGTGTTTTCGGTACTCTTCTACAATTTTCTAAGAAAGCTCTATGGTTCTGTTTTTACATGAATTCAAAAGCTTTATACTGATAATATATGCCTTCCAGAAAAAAATTTTTCTTTTTGTAAATTAAGCCTTTCATTTCAAATTTATGTTCAGCCTTATGCGACAATATAGTTGAAAGTTGTACGACTTCGGTACTTCTAATCGTATGGAAAGGTAATCACTAGGTAACGAGGTTGTGATGAGGTCATAGGAAAGGATCACGTAGAAAAGTGGTGTGAATGTGCTACAGAAGTATGCAGGCGGCGGTTCTTCTCCGTCTACAGCACAATCAAGCAAGCCATTTCTTCGTAATTGGATATTTGGTAACAGAATAATCTATGAGTATTAGCAGCACTAACGACATAAAGACCTCAAATCTAAGTATAGTTGACCTTTCATACTTCATCACCACTATATGACAATGAGGACGAATATGATAAGGATTAAACAATTGTAATCACGTATCTTAACTATTCTTCTCAATGGGATCAACGAAGAGATAAAAAATGTTGATATTCAAAAGTGAGGTTTGAGGGGATCGTCTTTAAAATTTATGTTCAAATTACGTTTATATAGCAATCTGATCATCAATTTCGTTGAGGTTTTCTCTTTATTCATAATCATCATAGAGCTTCATTTTAGTTAAAATGATCAACAAAAAAAAAATGGACTGATCAACACGTCACGTCGATTAAAGCTGTGTGCTTTTTGGGGTGGATTATGAATTAAGCTAATACATATAGGGATCAAAAAAAATGAAACTCCTCTATTATTGAAAAGCTTAAATTTTAAATGACTTCGAAATTTTTGTAGTAAATAAAACATATAATAATTATGACACTTTATGATCTACATTGAAATTTGAATGGAATGGAAAAAAATCTGGAAAAAAATATATTCTAACAAACAATCACAACTTTGGATTAACACTATAAGAAGGTAATGGGAAGTTCAATTTGATGGATGATTAAAATGAATAGGATTCGCGTAATCAATCGAAATCGTCAATCGTTGAGGGATATGATAGGAAAAATCGATTGCAGCTAATAAAAATCATTTAAGTGACTCAAGCCTAACTCAAGTGATAAGTGGAAAACTACTCAGAACAACTTCACTAAAATTGAATCGATTTGATGAGAACGTTAAGAATGAATGAAACGTCATCACGAGTGAGTGACATATGCAAAATAAGAAATTCACACTCAATTCACTAGAGAAGAAATAGATCATAACAAATCATGTCATTATAATTTTTTTTCCTTTTGATATAGAAAAAATGCACAAGATAATGTAATCAATAATCAATAATTGTATATGAAAAAATAAACTCTTTGCTTTCGTACAACAGGTAATAATATAAATGCTATATACATAAAGATATTGTGTTATTACTTCATGGTACTGAACATAAATAAATAAGTAGACAAATGTGAACTGCTTGAAAGAATGCAGCGCAATGATGTGTTGAAACGCCAATGATTTGAGAGCAATTCACATAGTTATCTTCATTAGCACTAACCAATATGATAAGATAAGATAAGCTTTAGCGCTGATCAATCCCTTGTGGCCGAATGCGCCAACGCATTCGTGTTCAACGTGATATTGTGGAGGTGGTTGAATACGAGCCTCGTTCATACAGTGACTTAAGTTGACCATTCTTCACCAAATTAGTGCTGTTTATCTTAACCAGATCTCTCTGGTACCAATTTATCGACCCCGTAGAGATGGCGGACTTGGTTGGCCTGGGGGACGGCTGCGGACTAATTCGGGCCGACGTATCGCCGTTGCACCTCCACCTCTACGTCGCTGCGTTCCCACCAACATGAGCTGATTCTAATACGATACTTATTTATAAATAGGTTGACGTCTCATCGCATTTTATTCATTTTCTATCAACTATGGTATGTTTCTTATACTTCTAATGATGCTGAATAACTTGAAAAATCTCAGGCGGGATTGCAAGTTTTGCGATTAATTAAGCATCATTAGGGGATCGGTTGACCTTTTTTCGTAACATCGTAATCTTCGCATCATAGAAGAAGTCAGTTCGGAACGGATGAAGTCAAAATCATCTCCGTATCTTGTAATGATACAGCAAATCTCAGAATCTTCATTCCAATCACAAATGCATAATTGTAAACTGCATTTTCTACTTAGTTCTAATCCACTAATAGACAGAAAGTTATTACAATTTGTAGTGAACAATCGAAGCGATAATCTAATTTATAAATAGAAAGTGATAATTAAATTAATGACATAACTCATGTTCCTCAACGGATGAGTACAGAAGGATGTCATGAAGAATTTCTCTTAAAACATAAGGCGTTTTTGTAATGTCGGACTTTAACTCCGAATGAGGGTTTGAGAAAAGAAACATCTCATAGTTAGAGGTTAAATTCAAATACGATTTAGTAATTTCCAGCCGTCACATGTTTGACGTTCCTAAAATCATTGGGCTACTGCTCGACTCTAAGCGCCCATAGTAATTTTAAAAAATTAATTAACATAAATGATTTTACAATACGTTATAAAAACTTTAAAAGAGATGTCAGATGTAAGTTTGTAAGCAGACAACGTCGACCAGTTCCTATTATAATCATAGTTATTTCCTTGTGCATTTACATCGTATCGACCATTGTAGTAACAAACATCATCATTTTAACATTAAGAAGCTTTATCGATAAATTTGCTCCGTCAATGTGAAAGCCTTAGATCAATAATCAGGGTCCATCTGTGATATGCACAGCGGATTCAATTTGAGCATACTACATTAAGCCCAATGAATGAAAGCAGAGGGTTAAGAACTGCAGAATCCTACTGAAAACACAAATCTCGTAGTGAACGAGCATACAAGTATGCAATTTTACCTCATAATTCTCAAATGTTTAAGTAGGTTTTCACAAAGAAAACAAATTCGATCAAAAAAGTTCGATGACGGACAATTCCTTAACCGAGCGATCAGGTGTTTTAAAAAATTTTCGAACATTTACGAACGTTGAGCAATCATCGAATCACGGAAACCAGTCAAAAAGAGAACCGCAAACGACGTCAAGTTTTTGTGAAGGATGAAGGTATGAAGATGACAACTATTGTACGTTACATTCTCCAATATAACCGATGAGCAAAATACGAAACAGATGTGATAACTGTATTCTTCGAAATATACCTCATACAAGAAGTAGTCATAAGTGAGGATACACCGAGTCAAATAAAGATGAGATGACATAAATGAGTCGGAAATGTCTTGAGAAAGTTGGACGACAGATGAACGCAAGAAATGTTTGGAATAAATCCTAGTTAAGTGTAAACGTTTTTAATTGTTAATGTTTAACGTGGTAGTAATAGTAGTAACATTTATATCTGAAATCAACTAAGATGGATTATGGGATATAAGGGTGTTCGACAATAAGAAAACTTCTTAGATCTTTTAAAGAATCCTATTTGAATTACTTCTAGGGTTCAAAAACATGAAACATTTGATCTACATGAAATAGAATAGAACAGCTGTGTACTCACCATTACCAACATCTAATAAAAACTATAAGCTTGATGAAACTCATTAAGAATTATAAATCAAGGAAGACAAAATGTACGCAAGTTCGTCTTTTATTAACTAGAATAAGTCATGTCAAAAAAGAGAGTGAGGGAAGAAAAGACAGGAAAAGCTTTAGTTATAAGGGTTGAGCATTGTTGAATTGCTAACCAGATATAATAGCTCTTCGCATCGTACATGATCTATTTCTGAAATTTTTTTTATCCCATAAATCGAAACAGATACGCAAAATTTTTCCCTCGATTGGCAGTCTGTCAAAATCAGTATTTGTTATTCAACTGGTTTTGGTTTTTTCCGGATAGTAAACATACCGCTGTTATAGAATATTGTTTATATGAGGTTTCCTATAGGTTTCGTTCTTATCGGAACCCGAAACGGTTCATATCAAGGTGCGATCTATTCGATCGAACATCTTCAAGTTATTGAGAGAAGAAACGTCCCACTTAAAAACTAATCTTGTAGTTGAATAATTTGGTGGAATACACGTTCCTATATTGAATTTTAGTCTTAATTGTAAAAATAGGACACATATGTGCGCATGCTTGTATGCGCTAATGCATTTTCGGGCTGTCTCTTAAATGTCCATAGTTGTGTTGAGATGGCCGCAAAACTCGGAACCTCAGGCGGATCTCGTGGTTGTGGCCTCTCTCAGTCCCGCCTGAGGTTCCGAGTTTTGCGGCCATCTCAGCACAACTATGGACATTATAATACCATTGCAAAAATGCAATTAAATAAAAAAACTACGAATATGTCTCTTAAATGATCCGAAATCGAACGTCGAGAAGTAATGGAGATGAGTTTTGAGTCAAATTAATAAGCTTGAATTCACTCTATGATAAATCTGAACGAAGACGATATTCAGTCTTCGTAACTATACCATCAAAAAGCTCTACAGGCTAAACATAGGAGTAATTGCAAAACAGTAAAAGTGCGGAGAAGTAATTTAAATAAATAGTAAAGAAAGTAGTAAAAATAATGCTCGAATCAGCCAAGACAAAGAAAAACATGCACGTCATTAACATAAGCTTTATAATACACATGACTAGGATGATTGAAATGCTAACTGCCTCAAGAAACGATTTGGAGATGTTCATTTTTGTTTGCGTTTTATGGTCAGAACACTGAGAGTCTCCTCGTGAGAAAAGACAATCACGATCTCCATGAGATTGCTTCCTTTTAATTCAACATGCTATCCATCAGTAAGAAGTAGTAGAACAACAGACGAAACGGATTAATCCAGAACTTCTAAAGACATCTACCTTCGATTTTCTCTCTAGATTCCGTTCTTCGCACACTTCTCTCCGATGGTATGCAAATTTCTACGTAAATGAAGAACTATCACAATTGTTTTGCTGCATGAAAAGGCAAGATTCATGACAGTTGCAACTAACGTCGTTCACATACATTCATATATTCATGAGAACTGAAAGAAGACAATATCAGAAGTTCTGGACTAATCTGTTTCGTCACGAATCTTTATTGGAGTGAGTACGAAGTAAAAAAAAACTACGTAAGTAATTAGGAATTTGAATAGGCTTCAAAATGGTGTTCTCATATTGATTTTGACACTAATTTATCATATTCATACAATCACTAGACTTATTAAAGTATCATGATAATAGAGAATACCGCTTCGCCTTACCTTCATGAATCTTGGAATACCTCAGGTGAGACAAAAAGCAATCACTTGACGTATATTTAAGAAGGGTTTTTTACTTTGTACATCAAGATTTTCGCTAGCTAAGAGATTCATCATCAAAATTCTTCCATTTTATAATGACATCATCATGTAGATAAAGAAAGGAATGTTCGAAGGTAATCACTTTCTTCTATTCATTCTAGTCTACCTCGATGAAACCGCCAACAGCTACTCGTGAGAGCGCTAAAGGAATGTTAAGCAGGATGAAAGGTCATTTAGCGAAATTTAATGTTTCATCGAAAGGGTAGTTCCGAGCAGTCATCGCCTGTGCTATGCAAGTAAGACAGGTACTCCTTAGTTCCTATCCTGTGTTAGTGACCAAAATAAATGTATTACACTTAGTATCAGTCGCACTAAAGAAAGATCACCATTCTGACAGTCAGACAATTTTACAACGATTGTAGGTCATAAATAATGGACCGTACTTGTGAATGAAAAGAGGAAATAGTTTTGCTGTCATCAGATCTACTCTGTCGAACAAAATAAAGCCATGTGATGCAAGTGATTACAAAAGTATGACTGTTCAACAACGAAAGGTAAATATCGTTGTTGAGAAATTTAACACACAGCAATAAAATAGTGATCATTGAGGTACTAATTATTTATCTATGAACTTTTTGTTAATTTTTTAAATTCTGGTTCAGTAAATTAGGAGGAGATGATCAAAATTGATCGATTTGAGCTTCTGGCTAGCAATGAAGAAATACTTCAATATGATACTCACTGCTATAACTCTATTGATTTCATTCAGACATTTGATATGAAAATAAAATAAGCTTCCATCTAAATATAATTCTTAAGTAATGATTCATAAAGCATTAAGCTTTTGATGGAATCAAAAAAAAAACACCCGACTTTAATGGCGTGATAGTTTTCATGCATATTGAACGAAAGCTGAAGCGAAACGCTTCTTAACGACAAGATCAGAGATCTGTCCGTATTTACCGATGCTTGTCGTTGAATAATTCAATGACTAATCCAATCAACAATAAATAATTCATTCCACTCTGGATAACATCATATCTTCTCTTCAACTGAGGCTGTTAGTTAAGCTGCACAATTTCTGGGATCTGATTAACTGCTTCTATGAAATTTCTATTCTTTATATCAATCATTTGTTCTTTTCTTTTCTTAGTAGAATTATTATGATTCATTCGATTTTAAACAGTAAATATTGAAAAATAATATTCTACGGAAGTGTTCTGAAACACTGGGCATCGAGATAGTCTCTCTCTTACTACTTCATTTTTTCATCAATGCTTTGTATACTATATACTGTATACTAATTGATGTGTTCCAGCTCTTCATTAGTGTTAGCTCCTCAAAATCTCCTCAGATTTGTTAGCATTTGATAGAGAACCTAGTAAGCCTTCAAATCATCTATGAAACACATTCATATCATTACGATATATTATTTTTGAAATATATAAACGTATAATCAGACTGATCTACTAATCGCAAGTACTATTATGGTGTTCTCTATATTGAATTGAGTTCCATAAAAAGTACTATTTCAATATTTTTAAATTGCTTATGATTGCATATTTGATTCCAACGATGAAAGAAGCTGCGTAGCACAATCACTTATCGTATGACTCACTTGAGGATTATTTAGTAATTGAGTTATAAAAAAGGAATAATGTTGTTGACGTTGAATATTGCGATAGATGTTGGACTCGTACTCGAATGTATCCTCAGAATCTCGAATTGATAGGAATTATTTAAGCACCACAATGCACGCAAATTTCAATTTCGAGTATTGGATCTAAGACGAAATTTTAAAATTTACTGTCGGCGAAAATAATCGATGAACGAGTCAAACTCACCAGAAAATCCAGAACACTCAAAAACCTGTCGTTAGTTCATTTTACTCATAGGGAATAGGCATTATGTTATGAATCTGTGAAGATGTGTTTGTAAACATTCTTTCAGTAC
>KN716429.1:87911-99627 GCA_000816705.1 Dictyocaulus viviparus | reverse complement strand
CTTATCTTATCTTATCTTATGCTAGGCTGCATTATAGCTAACTACAAAAGAAACAATACGTTAAAATATAGAATGAGTCCCGTCCTTTGCGCTTAACCAAGCTCAATGCAAACCAAATGTTTTAGGCTTTTTTCTGAAAACCCTCAGTACAAGCAAATCTGGCCGCAATTTCGAGCAATACCCGACTCTTCATTGACGAATGCGGACCAACTCAGGTGAGCCTCATGAAGAAAGAAGGCTTTTAACATATAATTAGCCTATCGTCTAATAAAACCTCAATCGTGCCATTGACAAATTGACGTTTTCCTCAAGAATGTACATGATGATGACCGCTTAAAATTTAGTAATCACCAAAAAGATTATAAATCAGAAAGGAAGTGTTCAAATGTTTCGAATAATGCTGAGACAGTTCACTGTAACCCGTTATAGCCAAAAACAATGAATAAAATATTGGCAAAATCTCTACAACCTATGACACACATGTTGAGCTAATTCTTAATACTGTTATCGCAATCATTCTGCAAGCATAATAGTGCCGATACCAATCTGTGAATCGCTAAGTAAATTCTATCAACATGAATAAGTAGCAACAGAGAATGGCAAATGAGTATGATTTTAAAAGAATTTTACTATAGAGAACACATGTGGTTTCCAGAAAACATGCCACTGTCTACATGTGCGCTTTGAAAAACATAAACAACTCCATACTAGACGAAAACGAACTCGCACTGCAAATGAGCTTGATTGCTATGGCTCATATTAAATGGAATGTGCATCGTTCACATATTATGGTTTGTAATTTATTCAATAATATCAAAAATGGAAACAAAGACTTTGTTATCATGCCCTTATGACGAATCTGGGTATTGATAGACTACATTTCTAGACTTAAACTTCACACTAAACAGTCGTGTATATATGGATGAGATGGCAGCCAATTTAATCTATGTGCATTAACAATTTATTGACTACAAAACCAAACTTGTGAAGAACGAATTTCACAATCTAAGGGATGGATACGAAACCTAGATAAGATAATTGTTGTGTTTCGGATTCGGAGATCGGTAGCCGTTAGGTTTGCTCCATAGTTGGGTTGTTACACCTCAAACTTGGGTAATTAAACCTTTATTTAAACCATAGCAATACTACAATAATAACTAATAACGAAGAGATAAGATAATTTTTGGCGTTGATCAATCCCTTGTGGTGGGATGCGCCCCCGCATTCATGTTCAACGTGATATCGTGGAGGTGGTTGAATGAGTGCCTGGTCTATACATGACTTGAGTAGACCACTCTTCACTAAGTCAGTGCCAGTTATCTTACCCAGACTCCTCTGGTACCAATTTACCGATCCCAGAGGGATTGCAGGCTTAGGCCCGGGGGACAGCCGGGAACTGATTCGGGCCAGCGTGTCACTGCGGCACCTCCACTGCTGAGTCACTGCGCCCCAATAATACAAAACTTCGATCTCACTTATTCTGTAGATAACTGAAATGAGTTGACACTTCATTCATCTACGTCAACCGTACACGTTAAAATATCGAAGACTAGGTTGGCCAGACATGTGATGCGTACAAACGATGACCGGTTAACACGAGCTGTGAATGGATCCCACAAGACATTAAGGTAACAGCAATAAGACGACCTTTCTGATGGCTTATAAGACTTCTCTGCGAAAATCTAATTGACCAAATGCGAATATGCACAATAACTTGCAATGATCAAATTTGATTGCGATGATTTATTTATCTTCGAAGGTTATTTATGTTCCAATCCTTCAACTTGAGAGAAAATGAGGTGAAAAGGAAAAGACACTTATTATTAAGCTCTGTCACAGAGAAAAAGCATGAAGATTTTCCGCCGGACTGTATTTGATAGAAAAAACGTCACGTGTACGTGCTCCAAAGAAGTTAAGATGGCAAGTAATTAAAACACATAACGAGGCATCCGCTTAATTAGGAACGTCACCAGTGGCAAATTAGTTATTTCAAAGGACCAGAACAATGAGAAAAAATAACGCGAAAATTTCGCAATTTTTAGAACATGCTTCATCCTGTACTGGACACAGTGAAAGAATACAATGATGGAGAAATGGACGCGAACACGGAAGCAGCATGGACCACATTTTACGATATCATCGCCAATGTTATAGAAATTTTCAGAGATAAACAACTTGAGTGAATAGACATTAAATTTATACAGTCGAAACGAAACATCTTATTAGATCAGATAAAATATTTATAGCACTCGAAATCGATGTTGCAGTAGAATTTCCGCAATAACATATTTGGAGTCAACAAAAATTCTCGCTTCGATTCAAGTGTTCAAGAACAACATTTATAAAAAGAACAATTTAAATTAGGGCTAATAAAAACAAAAATTATTGTGTAACAATCATCATCTACATACTACGTTGGCTCGGGTTCGATAGTCGTAAACTTTATCCCAAAGTTGAGTGATGTACCTTAATCTTCGATAAATACATAATAGATTATATAAAGGTTTTCGTAGAATCCAATGTCAGGAATGATAGGGATATTTCGAGAGAACTCTCGTTATAAGAAGTCTTAAAGGAAAGTAACGATAGAATTATCAGTAGAGAGAAGGAAGTGAAGTAAAAAAATGCTGAAGTGAGGTTGGAAAGCTTTCATAGCTTCATCGTCATCAGAGTAATATGATAGGAGTGGGGCTGATATCTTTCTTATATGAGTAATGAGTATTGCTCTGTTTCTGATCAAAAACAACACGATATAATTACTAATAAGTGCCATAAATACAAATCATTATTTCCCATGGATCAAACTCCTTTACAATCTATATTTTTATTAAATAATTATCATAATTTGTAAGGATATTAGAATATCTGGAACTGTGTTGAATTGGCCGCAAAACTCGAAGACTCAGGCGGGACTCGAACCCGCACTTACAGATATTCAGTCCAGATATTCTAATATCCTTGCAAATCATGACTAAATTATGATAATTGCGAAATAAAAATATAAATTGTGACAGTGTCTAAATTTCGAGTTATCCGATAATTATCAGCTTAACTGTATGGAATGCCGATACTGGCCCACCAGATCGTGCCCATTGACGGGTGAGAATGCTGATAAGATGCCCATTTAATATAAGTGAAGCATTGAGTGGCAGTATAGCAAGGGTCTCGGTAATGTAATGGATCAGCACGGCAGACCGGATATTTGTAAATGCCGGTTCGAGTGCCGTCGAGGTTCCGAGTTTTGCGGCCAGCTCAGCGCATTTCCAGATATTTTAATAAACTTCTATACGTTCTATTTCATACCCAATAAAGTAAACATATTTACAATTAAGGCAAAAGGAAAGTTGGTGAAAAAATTGATAACAATGATCACTTTTAAAACAATGCAGTCGTTCACCGCGTTTTGCGTAAAATAATATAGAAAACTTTGGTATTTATTACGTTTGATTGAATTCACATAGTATTGAGGTATCAGCCGTTTTGTGTGCGCAAAGAGGAATTCCCTATCCAACAATTTACATTTTGGATGAAAAAGCTTTAGACAATTCATAAATGTACCTAATAAAGAGTGTAGCGGTCTCAAAATTCTATTGCTGATAAACGTATGTATCACCGTTATGTCTACTATAAACAATTATTATCTCCAAAACGATTAACATTGACACTAAGTGGACAGCCACAGAAAACAGTTATATGGAATTTAATAAGATTTTGAAAGATAGTCGAAAGCTATTTAAAGGGAAGGCGATATCCTTTGCCACAAAGGAAAGCCCACAATAGCGAGTACTCTCGGTTGAGTAGTTCCGCTTATCGTTCATTTTTCACTATTGTTTCTACAATAGACTTCCATTGATGAATTGATTGCTTTGTGAAATGCATTTATTACAAAGAAGATTAGGTACATTATCTTACGCCATCGTCCTCATTATTTCTCACATTTAAAGAATTTCCTTTATGCTTTAATAAAGTCCAACAGTTGTACAGTTTTGAGGAAGAAGAAACGTATTATTGCTCAGATGATAATTATTTAAGAGATTTTGTTATGGTATCGTTCCGCTTTGCAAATAATAAACTACAATAGTTGAGTCTGAGTTGATTATAGGGAAAGTCGAATACGCATTACTGAGATTTTCGATAGACAGCCATATCTGGAAACTTGAAGAGATTAATCATATTGTAAAACAAGAAGCATTTTTTCCAGTCCTTCGAAACAACCATCGTAGACGTGGTATCCAAAATCGCGTCTTCAAATTGGCCATTATTTGACTCACACTGCTGTGGTAAAAGAGAACAGCTTCGCTCACTGGTGCTCATGTTAGTGACGTCTTAGGAATAATCAACATTGGTTACTATGTTTGAGAAGTTACAGTCTCATATCACACTTCAGTTGAAAAAGATACTTTTCATCGTGAGCGGTTGATTGATTCTATTCTACTCAGTCTACTGATAACACAGTTCGCTACATCTTCATCCTCGCTGTACAGCAAAATTTAGGAGAACAAAGATGATGCTTGAAAACCCACAACATTATCTATAAAACACTTTTCTTACTTAACGAAAGCATCCTTCATTTTGGTGCAACCTCTCGCCTATGAAAAAAAAGAGGGACAACCACAAAAGTTCTTGTATTACTTACGAGCTTCTAAATAATTAATCAAATGAAATTTTTTCTCTACGAGAAAATTGAATTGAACACATACTTACCGGGAAGTTCTGATAAAATACCAACCTTGCAATGAATTCATGGCCTTATAACCTTCATAATTCAACGTAGATGAAGCAGGAGTTGAGGCATGACATCCAATTGAGTTTTCTTTTGAGTAAGTTGGTTGTGTATGAGACGGTAAACCTAACAAAAACGTATATTTTCAAGGAAGATAAAACTTCAAAAAAGTTTTTAAAAAGCTTAACTATGAGCAAAATTGACCTTGGAAAAATTTTGATGGCTTGTTGATTTCAGGAGAAAACTGTAATAAATCCACTGGTGCGTTAGTATTGGTCTGCACATTTAGTAAATCAGTTAATGATCTGCAATAATGATATAGAGATAAAAAAAGCAAATGAACTATTAGTGGTACTAATGTGTTGAGATATTAGAGAAATTCAATGCCTCACAAGTACAAGAAAAATGCCACATACTTTCCGCGTCTGGATTTATATGCATAAGAGGGTTGGAAATGTACAGTAGATTGTGGGCTACATGCCTTAGGACGATATAACATTATCTGAAAAATTAGAATTGTACAAGAAAGGAAAAAAGTTCACTTTTGCCAAGTTGTAAGAGGATTGACAATAAAATAAAGGCTACGTCATTATTTCGAGTTTTGATAGATTGATTATTAAGCTTTAGATATTTTATTAAGCTTCAAACAAGAGAAACTATTTCAAAGCAAAAATCATTACGGTTTCAACGAGTAGTGTGAATTTGAGTAGCGAAATAACGAAATGGAATTTTGAAGATCCTTAATTTCATTTAGTTCTAAATATTAGAAAATATCGATGCAATCGTACGCAATTGTAGCCATCATAAAAACTAAAATACCGGAACAGTATGGCAATAACAAATGAACTGACCGTTGAAATACTACGCAGCTCACACCTGCGCATGACATAATTTCGCCATTTGTCGAAAAATATCCGCATAGTTCTCCTAGTCCGATTTCTTTTCAATTGTGTCAATCGAAGCGCGCGTCGAACATCTTTTTCGTCTATTCTTAACATTGAAGACAATATTAACATTTAGATTTGACAACTTTCAACAGGTTTATGAAAACAATTAGACTCACAAACTAGATAGAGTATGTTTCCCAATATTTTGGTGCTCACTTGCGTCGTGGATGTAATTTGTTGGAATAAACACTGGAAACGAATTTTTAGCAACCTATACACCGTAACTATATATATATATATATATTAGTACTAATTAAATAAATTTTTCCTTATTAATATTATGGAGGTGAGAAATGTAATTCTAGTTTGAAGATTTAGTTGAGATTACGCCTTCACTACATTAACGTTTCTTTTCGCAAATTTTTTCATATTAAGCAATAAATATCTAAGGAATAAAAGATGTAGTTTGTCGGTTTTTGTAAACGGTTACAAAACTTAAGACCACTACAGCGCCTCCTTCAATACGCTACGCACTCCAATTAAACATTTAAGAGAATGATTTTTAGAATGTAGTAAACATAGATGTTGAAAGATTAACTGAAGCGCTTCATAAAAGTACTTTGGCAATCCCAAATGCCTTGGAATTGTTCCCAATTCCGATGTCGCTCAAATCGCCTCCGTCTATTTTCTTGCACATAGGAACGCCACACATCCCAAAATTGTCGTAACCACAACAATTCCATTCTTTCTCGGAATTTTCGAAGACCCATGGACACCTGCAGATCATACAACAAGTAAAGGAAGAAATATCTCCGGAAATTCAAACCTTATTTGAATCCATCTTGAATGTTTTCTTTAGCACGGATTTTGTTTCTCTGTCGATTATAGGTATCAATTTTGATCGCCAAAAATTTTCAACGATATAATGTGCAGCAGCATCGAGATGGTTTTGTAAAGCTCTTCTGAATAAAGCCAGCAAATATTTGGATTTCATGACTAATCATTCTCTTTGCAGTTTAAATTACACAAGTACATAACGAAATTCTTGCTAGAAGCAAATTCTGTGTAACTTCTAAAACTTCAACTGTGTGGAAAATTATTACCGGAAAAAAATAAACATAAATTCCTACCCCAAAGCTCCGGTTATAACGAATACTGACCGAAATTCATGTTTGGCGATTGTCTTCACATTGCTGTAGATAACTTGACTAACTACGTCTTCGGCAATTGATTGAGCTACTACTTGTTTTTCATCCTTTAGTTGTGAAAATCTCAAAGCTTGCTCACGATCACGTTCTCGTTCTTCCAACAGTGAGTTCAGCAGCAGATCCCAGAAATATGAGAAATTTGAGACTTGAGAACCATTTCGAATTTGTCCCTTTTCCGAATTAATTGACTATTTAGGCAAAGTAATACGATTCCGTATATTTGATAATAAAAAACTTGAAATATTCCCATTAAAATAAAACCTGGTAATATCCTCAAGCAAATATTCTAATAGTAAATTTGCAGAATTTTCCACGTCTACAACTTCACAGATGCGCCAACATTGCTCATCTACTATCTCCTCCACAATTTTTCTCACAATTCCACTTATCTGTAATTAAATGTATATTTTTATAAAAATAAAAAAATTACCACGATCTCAGAACACCGACCCAAGATTGTATTTCAACATTTTCAGCTTCAGAATGAAAAGGTATCTCTTTTCCGATCGATTGACGTTGAGTGAGTAGTTGCTCGAGAGCTTCAGACTGAAATTAAGTTTAAGAAAATCTATGCACAAGATAAGCAATAGTAATGTTTAAAATACTCAATAAGGTTCATGAGGATGGAAGATAACTATTTAGTTTATAGAAGCAGAAGAATTGGACTTTTATGTACCAGCCAAGATATAAAAATTACACATCAATATCTGGTGCTCCGAGTAATTTTTTCTGCGTCCTTTTTTAAATGTTTAACGCAAAAAAAACAATAAAGCTTCAGTTATACATGCTCAAATCTTTGTGTTTAATAAAGTGACTAGGAAGTGAGAAAAATGTTTACGTATATTGCATGAATCTGTACCTGTAAAGAGTATTTCTACAAAAACACAGAAAGGACGGGATCTTTGTTGTAAATGCCGGCATCGTCAAAAGAATTGGTTTCAGAAGAAATTGATATGAAGGAAAAAGGTTGAGGTCCATATGCCACCTACAAAAAAAAATAAGATAAAATGTGTGAATTACATTCCAGTCATACTCACTTGACTTAAAGCATCATTGTTTTTGTCATCAATCCAGCGATACGGTCTTAGAGAAACCGACACTTCTTGGACAAAACAGTCGCGATTAAGTATCACCTATTATGCAACATCACCAACATTGCTCAAAACAAGAAAAAAAATGAAAGAAGCTTTCACCAAGAACACATAAAAACTTTTAAAATATAAAATCAAATGGTGGCCACGACGTGCTCACTTGATCACAATCCATGTCGTTTTGATGTATTCCATATTGTGCAAGAGAGGTCAACGCATCATTCCGATCATTCCATGCAAGAATACGCCATATTGTATCCAAATTAAACACTGGATTACGACCATAGGCCGTCATCATCGTCAACAGAGCTTTAGATTGAACCTGTGGAAATGCCATAATAAATTTACGTAAAAGAAAAAATTGCAATTTTTTTAATGCCGACCTACCGTACTAAAGTAACGGTGGCATATACAACACTGCAAAAACGTCGCTTCTTTTTTTAGCAAACGAAAAAATCTAAACAGTATACAGGTTAAGAAAATTCCAAAAAAAGTTCATTAATTAAAAATTTAGAGCAAATAAAATAACACTTCCTCCAGAACAAGAAGCGACAGGACAATATACCTGACATAGTTTTTGTTTTGCAATGCACTTGAAAGTTGAAGGGCCAAGCGAACTGGTTGAGATTCCCGAACTTCTTTGCGATATGATAAGACCTGGAAATTCATGTAGAATTTGACACTTTTCCACTTTACTTCAAATCAAGCACTATACAACTGCCACAATGAACACCAAGCCCCACAGTGACACATTCTTTTACCTGTCTGAAGATATTGCTATCATAAAGATGTAACATTACATCATATCCTCTAAACTCGGACTCCGTATTAAACACGTTCCCTTGTAATCCTAAAATTCATTAAAGTATGTTTAATAAATTTATATTCTATATCAAAACAAGAGAAAGAATTTCCACGTGAAAAGTTTGAAATATAAAAGTTATTTAGTATACGAATCCTACAATTATTTTGGATGTTTTACAACTTTAAGCAAATTTTAAGAATAAAACAAATTGTCATTGGTAAAGAAAAAAACTAACTTAAATCTTCATACAAATGACGCAAAGACTGGAGGCATTTTGCAAGATTCTCCGTATTCATGTTTTGATCAAATTTATCGAAACCAAGTTGACAAAGTTTGTAAGCACACAGAATATGTAACCGAGCACACCTGTGAGAATATAGAATCTTCTTAAGGTCTCATATTATTGATGAACAATCTACGCATGAACTACTGAATTCATCTAATATCGTTTCTTAAATTCAGACAAATTTCGTTACCATAGTTAAATTCACAACATAGTTTATTGTTTCGTTGCAACAATGACGGTAGTGAAAACATCATATGAAAATCTTCATATGTACAGCTCTCGTGGAATGATAAATATTACGCTTCAGTTTTAGAAGCTAAATCATCATAGTCAATTGGCGAAAATGTGATAAGAATGAAGCATTTGAAATTATGACTCATTCCGAGATCGATACTACTGATCTAAACGCTTAGTTCGTGTATCAAACACGTGATACATTTACGATAAAATGAGTTGTAGCAATGAACATGCCTCTGTTAACGACACATTGATATTTTGACCACACATTCACAAAAAGTGCTCCATGCTTCAAATTTGTTTGAACATTTTACTACAAAATCGGAAATCAAGCATGTAAAAACTGCAATAGAAATGTTAGATAGAATCGGACTATTAGATTTGCGTAAATTATTGGTATCCGTCCAGTTTATTAAAATATAATAATGGAAATCTGGACATATGAGAGAATGAATTTAGAATTTGTGCTATTAACCATAGATTCCAAAGAAGACTTTGAAAATTGCGGGATGAATGGACTACATTGAATAGAATTGAATGAGTGTTGCAGGTTTGCTGCGACATGTGTCATATAAACGCAAGCAAAAATATTGTTTTTCATATCCAGAAGTAAAAAAACGGATGGACGGCCTTACAATGCAGAATAAACAAACTAGAGCTCATATGTAAATAATACTTCGATGTATTTTATTGTAAAAATACCGCTTTAAAAACAAAAATGTCATTATGGCAGCATACAAAGAAAGTGAGATAAATCATACCGTTCAAAAAGAGCCACAGCAGTTCTATCTGATAAATTGAGTTGCGTTATTTCTTTCCTAATTGCTCTAGTGCGACTCCATAAAAAATCATACCACATTGACACATCATCATCATTTTTTGGTATAGAGTCAAGAACCTACAAACCTTATAGAAGTTATACACAGCTATTCTTTAAAAAGCCACTAACGTTTATTAAAAGATAGTCCATAGTGTTCTCTAATAAAGCTTTTGATCGAAGCTCATGAGGCAAAGGGTTATCTTGATCTGCTGCACTCCTTGCGTATTCCTAAAACAACTTCTACGTAAGGTCACATTATAAATAGATAGCACTACACTTTAGACTTACCTTTACCATTAGGTGAGGCTGCAGTGATCCATCACTAGCACATTCGAACTGCGAAATTCTTTTCTGTACAATGCGAACATATCTCAACCAACAAAGTTATGTATGAAAAAATCTTAAATCTTCGTTCATTACTTTTAAAGAGCTAACCTTTCTTTCTCAGGACACATACTATAACATTGCCCATCCTTAATTAGAAGAGTGGCTCCGTCATGGGTCTTCTTCTCTTCCTTTAAATCGGTATTTTATACAAAACAAATCTCCGAAGCAAGGAAAACCTCAAAAAATGTGAAAAAAAAGAGAAAACCTTCTGCGAATATTACGTACGTCTCTAAGTTTCGATAGAAGTTTGTCTCTTTCTTCAAGTATCAAATACCGATCATAATCAGTAGGGCAACGTCTACCTACTAGAGCAAGAAGGGATCTGAAAATAGCCAATATCCAAAAAAATTACCAAATGTAACGTACCCCTTCTACTTACTCCAATCACCACTTATTAAGCATGATATGGTACAAAACATTACAACCTCAACAAAACAGCCTCGTCTCGAGTTGTTGTTTTTGATTCCGCAGCAAAGGAAGTTGCTCTGAATTTGGATGGAGATATAAAATGAGGCTCTGAAAATGCTTGCGACGTAGTTGATACAGCGTGAAGGTTACAGTTTCCACCCTGATAATAAAATTGAATTAAAATATTAAAAATGCATTCACTTTTGCACGAAAGGAAATACTTTACATGTTCAGCTTCATTTGCAAAGTCGTCGTGACTGCTAGCGAGTTTTGTTCTAGCTGATTTCGTTGCTCTCTTTACTGCTGCGGCGCATGCAATACTGTTAGAGCTCCTTTTCCGTAATGGTGAAGAACTACATAGTCTTCCATCATCAGATTCTCCAGGTGCCGAGGCTTGTTCTGTTACAGACTTCTTGACGTCTCGAATTAGTTTGAACTTACTGACAGATTCACTGCTCCCATCAGTAAAAAATGGTTTTTTGTGTGCTGAAAATTTCGCTACTTGGCAAAGTATGGGAAGAAAACAATGGATTATAAGCTAACAAATATTTCTAACGTCTATATTTAGTGGAAAAAAAGATGATCTTTCAAATATTTTGAAACACAATAAACAGATATAATTTGACACTTACACATCTCATAACGTCCATCTTTTCGTACCAAACTTTCAAAACGACGATCTTTTGGCTTCAAAACAGACAGGCGATTCCCCGAAAAAGTAGGAGAATTACCTAAAATCAGAAGTTTGCAGTAGAATAGTGCAATATATAAATGTATATATATATATATATATATATATAGATATATATACATACATATAGATAGTAACTACGTATAGACAATAGATAGGTACAGTTCGACGGT
>KN716429.1:73608-87811 GCA_000816705.1 Dictyocaulus viviparus | reverse complement strand
TAGTTAGTAAACGTAGAGTACTAATATAATATATATATATATATACTATATATATATATATATATATATACATATATATACGTATGTAGACATATATGTACATATATGTGCAGGTATATATTTATTTGTATACACATGTACATTCACAAACATTTAAATATATATTCAGCAGCACCTAGGGAATTAACGCATGTGAAAAAATTGTTAATTAATGATGCCAATCTATATCAAACATGAAATGAACATGGAAAATCAATGGACTCCTACCGTTTCCTTGTATCTAACGCAATAAATGTTCATATAGATTCTAATTTCAGAAGTTATATAGTTATGTTCGAGTTATGTAGCCACGAAGTTCGTTACATTGTTCAAAATGATATTTAGGGTCGAAATTTCAAACTAGATAACCAACACAAAGAAACATGTGAAGTAATAAATCAGAAGAATCAGCATAACACTACCAGTTTTGTGCACAAATGCCAAAATGTACTTTTCAGAATAAAAGCAAAAACGAAATTGAAATGCAAAGAGCATTAAGAAATTCATTAAAAACACTATATAACGCTAAAAGTAGCACATTTAAATCAAGTAGGAGAAAAGGTAGTTCCGACACAAGTCAATGGTTGAAAATCAAGCACGATACCAAATATGTCAAAATTTGCAGAAAAAGCAATACAAAAATCTTTTGTCTGGATATATTTTCAAAAAATAACCTTACCAAAGGCTTTAACGGAAGATGTGAATACAAAGGTATTATAAATGTGGAATAAACTTCTATATGGTACACTGATCCGAGTTTTTACATGCATTGCAGAAAAAAATTGTTTTTGGTGTTTCTATCGAGCAAGAAGAGCGATGGCATATTCACAGTGATATCAGATTTATGCTACCTTCAACGCATACACAGATATAATATAGGATGCAAACTTAAAATGAAATAGAAAAAAACAAACCGTCAGTTCTTCGCGTACTTTGAACAGATGTTGGCCCTCCACGAGTAAGATTTCCAAATAATCGAGTTGAAAGGACGCCTTGCCGTCTCCCCAAAGGAACAACTTCTGAATATAAACGTTGGATGTGAACAGTATTAAAGTACTAAAGTATTAAGCGAATTCTCACCTGGTATATTCGCACTAACACCATCAGTATGATTTACGTCACTTTTTTTCTTCAAAAGACTCCCTGGTATTTTAAAACCACCTTCGAATGACATGGCTCTAGTATAATCAAAAGCCGTGCAAAATGTTGCGTTCAAACTTGTAAGGAGTCAGGACGAAGGAAATAACCAGCTACAGTGGTTTCGTCGCTCCATGGAGAATTTACTAAAAAAACGCGAACGTGTTATTTCTCATTTTCCACACTCATATATTCATTATTTTTGCATTTTTATGATTTTCATTGTGGTGTGCTTAATCTTCACGAAAGCGAAGCTATTCTCAGAATGTCGACTTTTTCTTTTTTCGTGAAAGAGTTAAGTTCCTCATTTCTTTTATTGTTTTTGTGGGTGTCTTGCGTTAATCTGCAGTTCTTTAAATCATATGTTGTACTCATATATGACTGCATGTTTTGAGGAGAGATTGCTTACGTCCTACTCTTTTTTTCGCAAGATTTTCTTACCATCCTAATGGTCCAGTTATGACAACGAGTCAATTTTAGAAAAAGAAAAGATGGAGGCCGACGATATTTTGTTTCTCAAGAGACTAACTACAGAACAACTTATAGAGAAGCTTATATATTATAAGGTACGTTGTGGTTGTGCGGGAAATTTCGCATTTTTTTGTTTTGTATTTAAGTGGTTTTTCAGGAAGCAAACATCTCAAACGTTTCAAAATTATCTTTGTTTTCTATTGTAAAATAGTCAGTGTTCAAAGCTTTATCATTTAGTTTAGTCGTTAAGTACAACATCGTTAACAAAATAAGAAGTTTTTAGAATCTTCACGAGAAAGATGCAAAAGATTTTGAGGAATATAGGACGAACAGTCAAGAAATGGAATTAATAATGGAGCGGGAAATTGAGGATGCCCAAAGGGAAGCGAAATCAGCAGCAGCAAAGCTCCGTCAGCTCCAAATAGATGCAGGGAGAGCTCAGGTTTTGGTTGTAAACAGTACAGTACCTTGGCAATAATTGTCAGCAATTGCTATGTTTGTCTATCAATTTTTGTGCTTATCGTATGGATGTCGTCACATTTTCAAATCTGTTAATTTGACTTCATTTACAAATATTAATTGTAGTTTGTGGGGTTATGCTCCGGCTTTTAGGCTTAAATTTATATACGAATTACGGTAGGGGCTAGGTGCGAATGTGTGGCCTTTAAAAAGTGATAATCCTCAGAGTAAAAAAGATGAGATGTTTGATCGTAGAACAAGACGATTAACGATCCACAATTTTGATCTGAATAGAGAAATTTTGATACAATTCTGGGTTGCATCGAATTTTGGCATTATTTTTTTTCAGAGCAAAAGTGAAGAAGAGAAGCGTGATTTTCTAAGAATCGAAGAAGCTCTTCGTCGGGAGGTTGGATGTTTTACTTTTCAAATCTAATTTTATCCCAACATCCTGGTTCATTATGTAAAAGTTGTCTATTTTTCTCTGATAATTGGGACATTTTCGAAATGCTTCTTTGATTTAACTCATGTTATGCATGTTTTACGATGTTTTCTTCCAAGTTTTCGATTATCAGCATTCTGAAATAATGCTCTATTATTGATTTGGCACATATTTCTAGCTTTCAGGTATCTTTACTTCGAGCTGAGCAAGAGGGTAGTCGTTCACGGATTCGAGAATTAGAGCAAAGAAATGATGATTTGGAGAGGCATGAAAGATATAATCAACAAGAAGTAGCTGATTTGGAAAGAAAGGTAATTGATGTTGTCGCAATAATTTCTGCTCGGTTTTAAATTTTTTTTACCATTTTGGGGTTTTATGTTTCAATATTTGGATAAAGGAATTTGTGTTTCAATTTTGCTGTTATTCCTTACTTTTTAAAGATTTGATCAAGTTTAGGTAAATGAAATGACTGAAAGGTTAACGCTGCTAGAAAACGAACTAGCTGAAAAGCAAACTACCACTGAAGAAATGTACCGATTGAGGTGAGTAGAAATGACGTACAATTTGTGTGTGAAAAAAGCGGCATTTACCCATTATTCTATGCTGAAATGATTTCTTTTCCTCGTATAAAGTAGTGACTGTATACAAATTTAACATTTTCTTTTTAGGGAAGAAATTCGTGCAAATGATCGACCTCGTCTAGTAGTTGGTCCTCTTAGAGCAGAACGAACAGATGATACTCCAGAAGAACCTACTCCTGGAACTATGAAAGAGCATAAAAGCATACAGAAAGTGCATGCAATTGGATCTACAGAAGTGAATCAGAAAAATAATATTTCTTATATGAATGCATTGAATGACGAGCCTAATAACAGTGGGAACTCAAAGGTTTGTTAGTTATTATTGATTTTTAAATTCATTTTGTCAAATTTCCGGTTTTGTACTAAACTAGTGTGCTGACTTTACAAGTTATGGAATGAATGCTACTGAGATTGAAAATTCTAGATTTTGATGAACCCTCTCGTTTCTGCAGCTGATGGCAAAAGCTTTGCAAGTTGTGTGAACAAAATTGTGAAAGACCTCATGGTTAAGGTCGATCGTCTCGAAAGCATTCTAACGGGCTTACGTGTACATAGTTTTCGTCGTTAATGCCATATATTTTTCTCGATCATGGCGTTTTATATCTGTATCACTTTGTATATTTACTCATCCTGAATTATTCGTCATTGGGCTATAAACATATTGTACATGCGAATTACGAAATTACATAGTCATTTCTTTCATAGTATTGTAAGAGTGCTCACAAATCTCTTATAAGGCTCAGTTTTATTACCGTTAATTATTGAACTAATGCTTTCATCATGGGGAACTGCATTACAAAATTCCATAGCTTTACTTAAAGCATTTCACTCTGTCTATCTTAAAATTCTCAGGTAAGTTTTCTGTTTCGCTGCCTTTGTAACATCAGCTTTGTACTGCGTAGATCAAAAGAATTACGTACTTGACTAGTACGGTCTGCATGCTGTGCAGAGTCTGTAGTATATTTTGGTCAATTTCTATAAAACAAACAAAAAGGAAATTAAGAGATGTAGTGTTTGCAAACTACTAGTCTTACTCCCCGATACAAGAGCAATACATCATAATCTCATTTTTATTCCTTGATGAAATGACATTGCTCACAAATTATTACATTATTTTTGCTACTTGATAGAAATATATGTTATATTTTATTTGTAGGTTGTCCTGTTTATAGTTTTGCTCTTCGATGTCTAATGTTTTTTCTGCTGTTTGTTTATTATTCCTGTAGAGCTGTTCGATGTTAGAAGCTTACACATACACTAATTGATTGGTTATTCGCAGTAGAAGTATCATATGAAATTTTTTTTTCACTTTATACGGATACTTCGGAAATGTTGGTTTTCTAAAGTTTTGCAGTCGTAATATTGTGTTTTTCTAGAAAGTGCATAAAATTCTTACCGTATCGTTTTGGGTACTTTATTTGGTCAAATATGTTGACAAAAAAGGATGTGTGAGTCGGAATGATGGAGCATTACGTTTACATGCTTTTAAATTTACGTTGTTCTTCCACCGTCTGTTTCTAGATATGGGGAGACCTGGCGATTAACATTCTTTTCAGGAACTTCAGAGAGTATTGGAACTATGATTGTGTTATTAGGCTGGCTAGTAAGATTACGCGTTCAGGGGTATATAGAAGTGGACTGTTACAAGCCTTCAAATGCTTAAGGAAGTTATGCTCTTCGAGGCAATATTTGGTATTCATTGGGGCTGAAGTCCAGTTGAACACCGTCAGTTTCGAATCATCTTATAGAAAGACGTGCAGTACTACCTTGTTAGTGAGATCAGTCGTTAATTTAGAACTCTCGAAATTCCCTAGAAGAAGAACTTTACAGTTATCCTTGCAGTCCAGCTACGTAATTTTCCATTTATTTAATTCCAGTTGAAAATAATTTAGACCAGAAATCTTTTTTCGAAATATAACATCTTAGTGAATTTGAATTGCTCTGTTCTTGTTGTGCGATAACAACTTTGATCAGCTAGGTTTGGGGGAGAATTCATTGTACATTCTGTGTTATTCTGCCTAAAGTGTGCTTTCATTCTGACTTTCTCATCATTAAGTATAGTTTGTTTCTCTTGAGCTAATTCAAATTACAGGATTTTCTGGTACTACTTTGAGTAGTGAGTAAAAGAATAATGGGTAAACTGGTGTGTATGTTCGGAGTTGTTTGTTTCGTTACCAGTGATTGGCTAAACGATCTTAATTTGCCATCGAAATTACTTGAGTATGTTATTAGATATGATCCCTTACTCAAGGAAAAATGTGAAAGAATGGGATGTCCGTTCGATGTGAGTTAAAATATTTTGTTCTTAATTATATGTGAGTAATTGAGATATCTTTTAGAGGAAAACACTTTCAAATGGTCGATGTTGGGGATACGAAAAGAACTGTTCTTTTCAGAATACCTACTCCGCAGAAATCGGTTTCCCAAGTTGCAAATTTTCTAATAAAAGGTCAGTTTCAAAGTAATGATAACGAAGTACTGTGGGTCATTCACGAATAAACATAATTGTTTAGGAGAAAGTTTTTCGATGACGCAGACTTTGGTTATGTTACGACAAGAAGTCATATGCATGAAATTTGTCTTTCATCAGATAAGGTCTTCTGATTTGTTTGTCGATCTTTTAACACACTAGTACTTCTCAAACGTCCTGGTACGGACAAAGTATTAATAACCTGAGAATAGTTACTCCAAATATGGAGCCTGATGATTACGTTATTAATCAATGTAATCGCTTAATTGGAAAGGTGCGTATATGTGGAAAAGTGCAATTCTATACAGTCTTTAGAGAGTGATATTGAGTGAACGACAATAAGGAGGTGATAAGGTTATGTTGCAATTATTGCGTTTGTAGTTGCAGTTGCAAATAAAAGACCCCAAAAAATGATATCCGACCTTAACACTTTTTTAGACAAAAATTTCTTTTTAACATAGCATAGGGTGGAACATGTGCCTTCAAACCAGTTAGTTGCTTGACTTCTGATAGAAACTAGTCTGGTAGAAAACGTGGTGGGGATTTCAATTGATGATGAACATCCGTAATTATTCATCTTTAGTTCATTGTAAGATAGAAAAATGTCTCTTCAAGAAATCAATCTGGAAATTGAGCGCTGTCAAGCAGGAAATTTGCTAAAGATGGTGATAGAGTTTTGTACAAGATAGCTAGATGATAAATAGATTAGTGTGAACAAATTTAACGTATTCGATATTTTGTGGCAAAAATTACTTTCATGAAGTACAATGATTACGTCGTCTACCTACGCATGTTTAACTTCGTTGTTTTTCGTCTGCTGTAGTATGTACTTATGTAATTAATATGACCAGTGATCTCAAAAAGTATTTGAAAGTTGGCGCCGGAGGGATCTTGTTCTTGTGTTATAGCTCCACAGCAAAATAGGAAATCAATCTTTGAGGTTTCTCATGGGCCCTCTTTGTCGCTTTCAATGACAGACCTCTGAACACAAAATTTGAACATTCCTTATCGGTTGTTTTTCCACGTCGTAAACAGTAAAACCCTGTGTGCGCAGTGCTGAAGCAGTAATTTTACTAATCGTATAGCCGCTGTTGTTAAGTAGAATTGCAAGGTCAGCATAATTCGAGCCTTCTGAGGACGATCTGGAACATCGCGACTAGTTCATACCAAGGCTTTAGTAATCTATGGCTTTTTTATAGCTTCCGAACAAAAACATCGAATTCCTCCTAGCTTACGATAACTGTTGAAAAAACGCTGTGTATTCATTTCGAAATCATCCGGGAACTCAAATTAGTCAAATTGAGGTGGTACACCTGGTAAAATATAGATACAGTGGACAGTTTAGCACACAATATTGTATTTCAACTTAATTAACAAGGTGGCAATGGAGCACATTATTTTATGTATCATAAAGTGGTTTCTTGAGGAGCAAAGTGGCGCAGCGGTAGAGGTGCCACAGTGACACGCAGACTACTGACAGCCACTGACATTTACCCTAAACTTTTTGTAATGTAGGGGAATCTTTATCACATCAAAAAATTTCCTCTTTGTTCCACCTAATAACGTGAAAAGTAGCAAACGAAAGACCCTTTTTTTGTGAGATTCATAGTCACTGTGCACAACATTTTGAGTCTAGCAGTGAATTAATTGATTGATACCGATTTCTTGAACATGCCGTGAAAGTTGTAACTAATATATTTCTGATACGGTGAAATCACGGGTGCGGATAATTACAGATACCGTTCATCGTTTCATGGAAGGTGAGATCTAAATTTATAGGAGAAATCGACCTCAATATAATCCCTTCTATACTTAGAAGAACTTAAATTATCCGAGCAACCAATACCAGATAAATAGTGTGCTAAGAAGAAGTAGAAAATGACAAATCTTAGAATACAGCAGTAAGGCATTAACAAGGTAGTCTCAACTGTATGCAATTTTTCTGGTACAAATCCCATACCATTACTAAATTCGACAATTTTTTGTTATCTTTTTTAATAGGAAGGAAGCGCTTTGAGATGTTCAGATGACATGCGGCACTGCTATGGGATCAATATCTTCTTTCACTTCAAAAGTTGGGATGCGAAGGATTCCAAACGGTACTTCATCTATTCAAGATTTCTTCAAACTCAGTTCCCATGTACATTATAGGTATCGCGATGATATAATCCAACCTGGTGAAGTTGGCGGTAACTGTGCTGAATTCAATGGAGGATTAATTGCAACAAATATGAACGAACGCGGTTATTTACGAAGCTGGTTTGCAACTTTCTAATAATCTTATAAATGAAGAAAAGGAGAACAGTATAAATAGTATGAAATATGTGAAATTATTTTCAATTTCGTTCATGCACTTCATAATGCAACCTCTTTTTCACTCAAACAACAGGTATTGTCCACTGAAGTTTCACACATGCAATGATATCAGCGTGAATTTCTAAAAAATTCGGCTGACTAGGTTATTCCGAGAAATCGCAGTATTGAGTCTTTTGAACCAAGTTATTCTTTATCAAATTGTGAGAGAGAAGGTGCAGAAATCGGTGGAGGTGACGTTTGATACGCAAGCTCGATCGCGGCTGCTGTCCTTGCGTACCAAGTCCACTATTCCTCCGACGTAGGTAGGATGGTACCAGAGAAATTTGAGTTAGACGAGCAGTGCAGATTTGGTGAAGAGCGGTCAATTGCAGACTAGGCTCGTTTTGAGTCACTACGATGTCATGTTGCACTCGTTAGTGCATTCCACAACAAGGATTGATAGACGTCAAAGCTTATCTTCTTTTTGTGTTATTTGTATCCTTAGACTACTGAATAACGACGAAATTTTGAACATGGATTCAAACTGTGGATATATTATCATCACTGTTCCCTCCTCTTAACAGGTTTGATATAAATCGTCATCGTATGTTGACATATATGATGTTAGAGTTGGAGTCCTAATAAGTGAAGCATTAAATGAACGTAGAACGAAGATTTCGGCTTTACAATCGGTAGCACATTAGACCCAACATCTGTTTGGTGCGAGTTCTAATCTTGAATGAGATTTCGGTTAAACGATTTTCTCAGCATAGTGAGGATATAAATTACACCAATATAAAACCATCATAACCTATAGCACTTGGTCGACAGATAAATTACTATGAGAGATTATTTTCCATTCGGTTGAGATCAGCAAATCAAAGTTCGCCTACTGATAATGGTTTTCTTACCTTAAAAAAGTAAACCTACTAGGAAAGTACCACCCTTTAAATTAAATTCAAACTGGATACTTGAGATTATTCTTTTTTTGGCTGGAAGAATTTTGTACAATTAAGATAAAATTTCTGAAGACTCGTCATTTTTCAGGGCCGATGAATTAAAGCATTTTGTGTCAGTGCCAACATTCTCGGTGAACTACAATCATTGTGACATAATCTTCGAGCGACCGACAGTAGTTATGAAATTGGATGCATCTGTGAATATGTATCATCATTTTTGTGATTTTGTCAATCTGTTTGCCTCACAACACATTAATGGATCCTTCAGTCAACAGGCGAGTTATTACTGCCTCGTCTTACAAGGAGTAACGACGATTCGCTTTTTTAGATCGATGTCGTGTGGTGGGACACATTCAGTGGTGGATTCGTAGATGCTTTTTTTGGAGAAACATGGAAAGTATTCACTGATTCAAAGCCTGTCGAATTGACAGCATTAGCTGGTCGTCGTGTGTGTTTCAAGAATGTTTTGTTCCCACTTTTGGCTCGACAGCGATTCGGACTGTATTACAACATGCCTCTAGTAAGCATTTCCAAACATGAATAAACAATTATTTCACTGGAGTGGTAATTTTTCGTAAGAGGAGAAATGATATAAATTTTCAAAGTATTGGGGCTAAACGAATGTAGAGTATGGTTCAATTAGTATTCATTCTACTAGTTAGCATAGTAAATATTATTCTGATACATTCAATAAGTTCATAAAGGCCTAAGAATTAGGTGAAATATAGAACTGTTGGAATCGTTGCCCCAACTCATCTAAGTAATTTTCTAAAGGAAGAGGGTTGTCATGGATCTGGGCTAATACATGCATTCTCTCAATATGTTCTTTACCGATTGCGTATTATTCAACATGGTCCACTGCTTGACGGCGTGCGTGTTACGATTCTTTCAAGGAGCACTCAATACAGGCGCATTCTCAATCTTGAGGAGGTGACATTTCTATCAACTTCATTATTTGAAGATACCTTTATAATTTATTCATTCTGATTTCTAAATACAGATGTTAGAATAAAACTTGATATTCTGAAAAGTAACATGAAATGCTTTTTTTTTTGAGCTTCTGAACTATTCTTTGTTAATATAAGCCAGAAAATATGTGCAGTAAAAGTTTAAAAGTATAATATTATATTAAATACATGCTATAGCACTGGCTTTCCCTTTTTTTGTATTAGAGTGAGGTTTTAATATGAGGTAGAGGTTCAACACATAGCTATGAGAGATTTGATGATGTTCAAGACCAAAATATACGAGATGCATTGGTTTTTACTTTGTATAATGTCATAGTTTTAACTTTCTTATTTGCAATGTGAAGACATCAGAAAATACAACTAAATTTTTATTGAGTTCTGCCCATAATGTGAAGTTTGAAGTGCTTGAAGTCATGACTTGAAGTGATAGATTTCCCGTGGAATGTGACAAATTTCCTCATATCATAGCAGCATTTGACTGGCATCTTTTCGTCCTTCACACTTGTTGTGTCCGTGTTCCGCTTGTTTGCACTCCTACTGAAGCTTTCTCACTTTCATCGTCGCTCATATCTCGTACTTGTCTCAGTTCTATCGGCACCAATATTTTCTGGAATGAAAAAGTATATTAGTTAGATTACTCAAGCTGTCATTCCCAAATTTTACACTAATTAGTAAGCTGGTGGTCAGAAAGCAATGTTCGACCTTTTGTGTTGCTTCATGATCATAACTTCTCATGATTACACTATTTCGTTTACGAACCGTTTCACATCTTCTCCTTCGTTAAAAAATGTACTCTATTTCACTTCCACTATTAGTCTATCGATTGCTAATTTCTGCTTGCTTATCGCCACTCAACTTTTAAATTTTCCATGATATCTTTTCTGAATATGGGGAATGAAACGTTCTTTACGTTGTTACTCCATACATGTGTAGCATCAGTGTTACATTTACTTTATATTTTTATTCCACGCGCACCTGATGACCCAGTTGTGGTTCACTTAGGAAATATCCACGGGTGATTTTCTCATCGTTTTGAGAGCGCAGATTCTCGTATAGCACGAAGGCTATGATAGCAGCAGCTATTGCTGAAAAAAACGCAATGTTGACTCTCTAGGATTAACATATGTGTGTGGCTTTCAAATGTTTCTAGTCGGATTATTTCCATAGAGGAATATCATTAGGATCTACATAATATCTGAAAAGGACACATTGATGTTGAAGTTACTGATCAAACTACTAGATTGTTTCATGATTTTTCCGCATTATTGTTTTATTCAGCTTTTTTTTTTCTAATTGAAAATTAGGCTCCTGGCAAAAAATTATGGTATTTTAAGAGCGGTGTAGTAGATTTCACCAGAGGTCTATGAAATGGCACACCCGCCGCTAGTCAATGAACCAGGAATCAAAATGCTTCAACAGTAGTTACACTATATGCGAATATGTACTGGAGACTAGAATAAGGAAAATGACCAACTACATCAACACTGAATTTGACCCAAGCACTGCTACCAATCGGATTGTGGGCCACGAGCTCACCTGCTTCAACAAAGGAGATGCAAGCTATAAAATTCAACCTCTCTTCGGTCCTTTATTCTTACCTTAAAATGAGTAGCTTTGTGCTTGTTAGAAAGGCATTGGGATGCTACTATCGGGCATTAGGAGCAGACACAAGGGAGCGCATTCCTCTGATCCATGAAAGCTGGTGACTGTTTGTAGTGGAAGAAATGAGAACTGGGCAGGGCTATATCTTAAGATTTCAGCGAACTAAAACTGCACTGGCAAAACTTCGTCACTTTAGTGTCAGAAAGTCAGCATAAGATACCCACCATAGACTATAGTCGAGCGAGGAAAAAACGAATGAAAACATTGCTGAGGGTCGCACTACATGTAAAAAGAGTCCATCCAAGTAATAAAGTAATGCGCGAAATTAATTACAGCCGTAGGAACAAATGATAGCTTGAAATGATCCTATATGTGTCATCGTCAAAAAAAGGATTCCGCAAGAACTCTTATTCTGAAGAAAAGTATGTGCGATGTGAGTTTTCAAAATAGCAATAGTTTTAGAAACTTGTTCTGTACTAACTGTATAAGGAATGAATGAATTTTTCTCTTATCCAACTTTTTAAATGTTGTAATTCGTTCAGATTTTACGTCATTCTTACCAAATATATGTTAGGGAACATACAGTGAATTGGTGCGAAGATCATCTGTAAAGAATACATCGCAATTCGGGTGCTTGTAACTATGCGGTTCTCGTTTGCTCCTATTCGCTCTATGTATTTATCCTCATTATTTACCAAGTATGCAGTCCAAAAGAATAGTGATACACTTTGTACAAATGAAAACGAAGCAGCTATACAACTGGCAATCTGAAAACAAAGATATATGCCGTCTCTTTTCCAGAAAATGTCTTTGCTGACTACTTCAGCATGAATGTTTTTATTTGTTCTGAAAATGATAAGGTTTTTATTTTGGTATCTATTTGTACTAGGCAATTCTATAGGTTGAAAGGCATAGCGAAGTGATTAAGCGATATTTCACTCACCAGCCAGCCTCTGGAAGGCCTAAATTTGCAAAAAACCAATATAACGCTGGCATTAACTATCAAAAGTAAGCCGATAGCAACTGCTATATAATATGGACATCCGTCGTAAAATACACATATGACGGCAAAGATCACCTAAAATTTTAGAGCTCATTCAAGTATGAAAGATTTCTGCTTATCAAATTGATAAAAACATCAGCAAAATTCTTTTCTTTGTACGAAACTGTCATGTGTGTGTACGTAGAATAAAGTATATATTATGAAAATATACTGACGAACCAATTGAATCGCACTTGCAAAGGCGACAAGATTTAGAGTGAGTAATGTTCGAGGATCTGCCGTAAGGATTTGATTGGTGAGTAGCTGTTCTACCTTGAACATTACGAGTTAAAAAACGTGATGAACTATTAGTTTGAGTTTATATTTCGTTTAATTCACATTACACTGATGGAAACAGAGCTTGTAATACGGAAGTTGATGAGGAACAAAAGTCTTATGCATGCTTACTTTTTTTTTCTATGCTTGTGATCTAAAGTTCGTCATTAACCACTTAAGAACACTTTAGCACGCCTTCTTTTAGTTGTAAGAACGGTTTCCGAAGAATAAAGAAAAAATGAAAAGGTTCAAATTCGAACAGAGCCTACAATATTTGTCGGAACAATCCGTCTATGCAAACAATTCGTTCTACTATCACCAACTTCTGACATTTTTGCAACTATAATGTACACTTTTCTGCAAGCATTTCTCCCTTCTCCAATATATATTTTCAAATAATAGCAATAAATAACTTGCATGGTATGACTGCGTCATGTTGGTGTGCTTTGAACCAGAGCTTTCGCATATTGTGAGTGGCTGTACATTTGTCATTGTTCGAACTGCAATATTTTACATTTGGGCAAATTTTTATATTTTACATATATATAGTCAAGTCTATTGAATAATATCAAATTGCTTGTAGTGTTAGTATGATTTTTGTCCATAAGAGTTCGTAAGATGAGATAATCCTTGGCGCTTATGAAACCCTTGCGATGGAATGCGCCTACGCATTCGTGTTCAACGTGATATCGTGGCGGTAGTTGAATGCGTGCTTGGTGTATACAGTGACTTGAGTTGACCTCTCTTCACCAATTCTGTGCTAGTTATCTTACCCAGATTTCTCTGAGATCAGTTTATTGAGCCCAGATGGATGGTGGGCTTGGTAGGCCTTGGGCCGGCATGTCACTGCAGCACTTCCACCACTGAGCCATTGCGCCCCCAAAAGCTCCTAGAACGTTCATACTCTGTGAAGTCATCCTAACAGCATCCTTTCCAATGTAACAAACTTGTCGATTCTTTAAAGATCAACAAAGATAAAACCTCACATATATTATTAATCTTGTGTGGTGACTTATTAAAATATTTAATGTTCAAAAACGACGCAACTAGTAGAAATAGATTAAAATAACGAACGTATTCGTATAGCATTGCAATATCGAAGAAGGTTAAAATTATCGCGTGAATTTTGAAGAGATAATTTCCACTTTAGCCTTCGGTTTTTGTTTTTAACCAAGCTAACATCATATTTTTACAATTTTCGTCGCATGGCTCACGCTTAATCTTTTCAAACTAGCGAAACAAAACTGTATTTATGCTAACTTTGCGGTATGTTCTTCTTCTTTGAACTGATATGAATTTGAGACCGTGCTTACTCCAAACAGCTCAAAAACACTCACAGCATCGCTTGGCACTTCAGCAATATTTCTTTTCAGAACTTTTCCGTTGGTGTAGTAAAACTATTTTGAGGTAAAATAATTGATTCACTGCTAATGCAAGTGATGGAAAAGCTCTGATTTGTTAG
>KN716429.1:44448-55558 GCA_000816705.1 Dictyocaulus viviparus | reverse complement strand
CGCTCCCCCCGTACCTGCTTCCACTTGTAATCCTCCTAAACGCCCATATCTGCTGGATCCGTTAATTGATATCTATCGCATTCTTCCAGACTACCGTTCATCATACCTAATCCGAAATACGAATCCGAACCACAATATCCAACTGGTATATCACTGAAATCAGTATAAGATGTTGTTCATTTAAGAATCTAAACAAAGCTTAATTAATGATGAAAATCGGTGTTGCTTTAAGCATCCCTTGCCTCAGAAATCATCTCAAACCATAGATGATTAAGAAATTTCAGAATAATAAACGTTTTGAATGTTATGAAATGAGTAGATCATTTCAAACCCAGCTAATACTGATACTTCCAATTAGCTTCCAGCTTTCATAGCTTACAAATTTAAATTGTATTCAGCGCTAGAAATGATTACGAAGAATTTGCTTGCTTTTATCGATTTGGATTAATGTCTACAAGTGAAAATCTATAACCTCACAAATAATGGAGTGATTCGAAACGGTACCTCATAAGCAACATTATTTAGCAAAACACTCTCAAACAACAAACAGGCCTCTTTTAGAAACGTAAGTACCACTGAAATTTCTTCATACGAATCTTTTGTTTTCATTGTTTTCGCTAGATGCGAGATCCTCTTTGAGTTTATGGAAAGTGTGAGGAAAATTATAGAAAGTTTTTTCTTCATAATCCCATAGTCACATTACTAATCGCTGTCCTTATTCTAATTTGAGTTCACTTTATAAAAAAAAACTGTAGCAGTAGCCATATTCATATCATGACGTAGTACAAAATGTACTGTCACAAAATTCTGATAACAAAAACAAAAAAAGAACGAGAGACTTTTCAATTTCGCTTCAACACTTCTGGAGCGAATATTTGGTGCTTTTTTTCAGTTCACAAGCAATTCGTAAATGTATTTGGTCAGTTTCACCAACAAAGCCGATATGGAAATTGAAACAATCTGATTCCACTCATTTGTAACTCATTTCTGTAACGAATCGCCTCCGACAAGTAGAACTCGTCAGAGTCGTTTCTGTATTTGAATTGTTTTCATGCACGATTCCACGAAGATTTTACCTGATTTTAACGAGGAATGCTCCAGTACTGTCTTTAAGCTTTGGCCTCTCTGCTACGATACTCACCACCGAGGTGATAAATAAAATTACGAATACTCTCATCGAACAATCTGCAAAAATTTACCAAAATCACATATTTAAGAAAAAATATAAAGACTAAACATGTTTATTATACGGACAATTGTTGAAGAGAACACAAACGAGAAGAATGAGGATTCAAGCAATTCAAAATCAACACACTCAATACAATGAGGTTATCGTTATTTGGAAATGTTTTCTACTCAAAGAAAAAGACTTCAACTTCACGTATGGAGGTAATGGTGAGAACTAATCGTGGATCTTAAAAGCATCTTGATTTGATACGGTATGTGAGGAGATTTGACTCATTTAAGCTCTACGATTCAATGATGATAAATGTGTGTTATTCGAGAAAACAAACATGAGTGAAAACTTGACTGATATACGTCAAGATGTCGTTCTTTTCTGCGGATATCCGTGTAAATCTGCAATGGCAATGACAAATGAAGAGACACACACACGACTTCAAAATGCATCGTTGAATTGACGTCTTCAGCTTTAATGCTTTTACTCAGAAGAATTCGTTCCTACGCACAGAATACACTGATGAGTTTTGAGACCTGCTTTTCATTTAGAAAAAGTCTGATAGAACAAAAAAAAAACCAGAGTAAGCTAGTTAAATCATCAAAAGAACTGAAAATGTTAGTAACTTATTAGGAACATCATGAGGATTTTTCCTCATAATTACATGACTGCGTGATTTTTCCAGAGTTTTTTCTTTCCTTTTGGATTTTTTTCAAACGTGAGTTTAAATTTGATGTAAACGATTAACTATATTTCTAGTGTTGTAATATTTTATACTAATAAGGTGAAATTATAAATATTCGAGGGATGAGGATCGTTCGCGATTTTCAAAAGTGTTTTATTTAGCCTCTGAATAAAAAAATATGTTAATAGAAATGAATGTCAGAAAAATAAAAACGATTTTTTTTTCATATGTACCGAAATAACAATAAATTAAAACAACGGATAGTGAAGGTGAGGTGGATGAGGTAATTTCGAGTTAGTGAATCTTATTTTTTCAGACCGATGTAAAATGGACGAAATGCTTGAGTACAAGAGGTATGAGGAAAGGAATCGGAAAAATGTGAGGGTAGAAAAGAAAGTGGATAAGAGGAAGAAAAAAATCCTCATCCTCAAATAAACTACACATCAATTGTCGGCTCGAATGAGTCATTCTTTTAAACTTCATGAAGCTTCACAAATCTTCATGAATGTGTGAAAATAATCAGAATACGGTAAGGCTTCTATTATATTTACTCGTCTGATTTTTTCCCTTTATCACATTTATATTTAAATGAGGTCGTAATATTACAATGTTATATTCAAATGAGGTAACAGATTTTAACACATGTCATAAAAATATATGTATATGAAAAATTATGAAAACTTTGATAGAAAAAAGAAATCGGAAAATTTCGAAAGGATGAAAATAACTAATTAGTGTATTTGACTAGAAATCCATTTAGATTTATAATAACAAAAACTCAGCACTGACTCAGTTTTAGAAACTATTCAACGAAGAAAATGAGTGAAAAGAAGGATGAATAGAAGAAAGGAGGAGGAAATCGAAAAATCTCAAAGGTCTAAAAGTGATATGGGGGTGGAGTGCTTCCGTTTCTGTGTTGGTCTAAGGACCACGTCGTTTGAGTTATTCAGCTGTACATCGTGGGTAAACATCATCCATCAGACCAACAATACTCACACAAATCGAACTACAAATGAGATGGATAGACAATTGAGTGACGTCACTTCTCCAAAAACTGTCCATCATCGTTTCTTCGTTATCGTCAACGGTTCAGAACAACAACAACAACGAAAAAAAAACACTTAGCTGAAAATCGATTGAGCATTTGAAAAAACTATTTGCTAAGAGAAATTCTTATAGAGAAACCGTATCAGCTTGAGGACAAAAAAAAATCTCAACGAGTCCCTTTTTCTTGAGGAGAAGAAAAATAGAGTCATCTTCAAGTGATAATTGTGTTTGTTAAGCCGAAGGAAAGGATTTGTTTAAGAAAGTTTCGTGTCATTTTCTTTCTTCTTTCTTTTTTTCTCTTCTTTATTCTTTTTCTTTTAGGTTCTCGAAGAAAATAAAAACAGCAGATTTTTACTGGTGTTAATATTGGAAATTTTTCAAGCTAAAGAATTCGCAAACACAGCAGATTTGTTAAATCCAGAAAGTGGAATGATTCTATTTGTGGATGAGTGAATAGTTAATTTGCATGTTAAAACTAATTTGGAAAAGCATCATATTTTCAGCTTATCCTCTTGCTTTTTTCCTTTCTGTTTTGAACGAGAGCTAATAGAATTTTCTCCAGAAAAAAAAATGACGCGGTCATTTTCAGAGTTGCTGTGTCAAATTGAAATTCAGATGAAAAATTAGAAACAATAATCGACTCCTCATTGAAAAACAGCATCACTATTTATGGGAAGGTGAGGGTGGAGCTGAAATTTAATCAGTGAGGTAATTGTTAATTAACCGCCTAAGGCGGTTTAAAGTTTTGTAAAGAGCTGAACTTCATTAGAATGAAATCATTTTAACCAAATTATACTTCATATAAAATAAATAAAAATGGCTATGAGTTATAGATTGCTACGAAACCACGTAAAAGCTTTCATCGATCGAACTTAAACAACCTCATTTTTTATTAAACAAAATAAACTTCTCAGAAGAATTTAGGGAATGCTGAAAATTTGAATTCGTTTTGGAAAAAAATCGAAATCAAAGCAGAAAAAAAAAATAAAACTCCAAACAAAATAACACTCCATTTTATTTCAAACGAAAAGCTTCTCACTCAATTCATCCTAATCCTCAAAAACGACAAATTTTTTTTTTATTTCGTGCAAAGTTTTTTTTTTCCTCACTAAATGCACGTAATCATAGTTAATTTATGATAATGAACGTGTAAAACTACAAAACAACAGAGGAATAGTCGTACTCAATTAGACTCAAAACGCTAAACTTCCCTCAGTGAGTGTTTTCCGCTCTAATATATACTTATATGAGATCGCTCTATGGTAATATTTAATGGAAAGAAGCAAATAAATTAAACTATTTAATAAAATTAATTTTCTAACAGATCAAGTAGACCAAATATACAATATGGTGAAGCTCACCAAATCCTCTTTACCTCAATTGAGAAGCAATAATAAATTTTCATCCTATTGATCTAATTTAAACAACAACAACAACAACAACAACAAATAGTAACTCAAAATTTCATTCTACTTTCATTACCATAATTTTGCATTTTCGTGGAAAGTACGTAAATTTTAAGGAATCACATAACAGCCTGAGGGTATCGAAGTGTGATCTACAACGATACTTCATCTTTTAGTTCGGTGATAAATTTGATCTCAAATTTCAGGCACAATGGAAACTTCAGGATTTTAGTGGTGTGTGAATTGAATATTGAATGAGCATTAAAATTATCTAACTCATTTTTTCTAATCTGAAACGAGACGAATTCGTTTTATCCAAAAACGATGAAAAAGAAAACGATTATTCAATGAGTTCTTCGATGAAAGTCTAAGTTTAGTTATATTAGCTTATGAGCGTCTACCTCAGTGATCAGATGAAGGTAACCATGGATCCGTCATTATGGATTATTCAAGGATTTACATGATTCAGTAACTGAGTTACGGAGGAAAAACAAAGATCGAATCAGCAAGTAAAAGCTATCAAATCCTTCCCTCATTAATCATACGAATGACAATTAGCGCTCTGGTTGTTAATCACGTTTTTTTTTTTGTTGCGCAATCTTTAGGGAAAAAAAACGAATCCCATAAACAATTCGAAATTGTTTGTTCGCATGTTTATTTGATAAGTTAACGTTAATTTAAGAGATTGTTTGATAACGAAAACGTAAATCAAACAAAAACGCTGATAAGACTTAAGAAAAAACGCTTAGGATTTGTGAAGGTGACTCGATGAGTTGAGGCTAGAAGAAAAAAAAAGTTGAGGTATTGAAAGCGTGTGGAAGTCTGAAGCAGTACTTTGTAGATAATATGACGTAGAAAATTTTTAGTTGATGTGTCGTTTATTTAATTACTATGGACGATGTGAAAGTGAAATTGTCGCCACCAAAAATCCTCAATCAACTCTGATGGCTGGGTGGGGGATGTGTGACGACGAGGAGAAGAATTTCATCAACAACGACGATAGATAAAGTCATTCTCGTTGATTCTTGTTAAACAAACAGGAAACACAGCGCTTGTGCTGCTGCACTTGGTCGCTCTGAGCAACCCGAACTTTGATCGAATTCATTTCTCACACAACCTGCTAACAGCGAGCGACCAATCGAGATCATTCAACATTATGAAAGAATGACGAGAGAAAAAAAAAATTTGAGCATTCATAGTAAATGACAAATCACTTTTCCCATGAAGCAAATGATTGAAAACATTCACTACGCTCATTAGAGGGGTTTAGCATAATTTAAATTACTCATAATAATTACTCATAATTGATTAGCTTTACAGAAAAAGGACATGTTCAGCCAGTAGAATGTTCTTCTATCGTAAAATTTTCGAATAAATAAGCAAGAAGATCAGCTATGGCGTTGATCAATCCGTGTTGCTCGACAAGCCTAAGCAGTTCAGTTCGAGTTCAACGTGATCTCGTGAAGCAGATTGAATGGTAGGGTAGGACCGGACTACGCAATGCCTTTGGCAGGCCACTCTTCTCTAAGTCAGTGCTGCTGTGCTTCTACCCGTATTTCTATGGTAACGATTTGAAGAGCCCACAGGAAGGTAGGGCTGATAGCCTTGGGGCAGGTCGCAAACCCGAACTGGGCTACATATCACTACGGCACCGTGTCTACTTCGCTACACAGCTTCGTTGGAATAAATATGTAAGTAATAATTTTCATTCTATAATTTCAGCAGCATATTGATTTGCTATGACGAAGTGTATTTCCGGATTATTCTTGAGGCAATTACTATTAAGTATTGATCGGTAAATAGTAGGAATACATTTTGAAACTCAAGTCAAATTATCGAGTTTTCGTTTCATTCAATCAATAAATAACAGGAAAAATTCCATAAATTATAAGAATCATTTCATTTCTTTCAATACAGTAATCCGGAAAAGAAAAATTGAGAAACTTTTTTTCCAATAGCGCTTATTTTTATTTACACCTGACGTTCGTCAGATTTATAAGAAAAGCTTTTAATAACGATAGTTATTGAATTATAGACAGTGACGTCATAATTTGATCAACAATGAGTTCATTACGGTAACACGTGGACAACAATTGGTTATTGTAAGCTTCTGACATGAAGCTACGTATCTCAAAACTGATAGATGTTTAGCTATAAAAAAAATAGTGCGTTAGAAATTATACATAGAACGTTTAGCTTTTAGGAATCAACGAAAATGTATGAGTATTGTTATAAAATAGTAATAATCCAATAAAAACGAAATAATATCCCATCTTCCCTCGCTGTCACTCCGGAAAGCCTGAGGAAATTTTGAGACGGATTTGTCATCTGACAAATATATTTATTTTTAATGCTTTCATATATTTGTATGATTCTATATAGTACAAATGAAAATCCAGTGCTAGTTTCTCTTTCGAAAAATTCTAGAAAGCGAATCGATTTTTATCTATTGAAAATCAAATGAGAATGTGAAATAAGCTGAGGGGAAAAAAAAAGTCGTTGATTCACAAGGACGTTTTTGCTGCGTCGTTCTCGACATGTCTAAGTCATTTTTCATCCACATCACCAAATCTGTGAGAGGGTACAGTGAGGTTGAACTGGTTGATTTTGCGTCAATCGTCAACGCGTTATTCATTAAAATTATCGACATTTCGGATCGGTTCATCTACGGCATCGAATTGAACAAGTTCAGCAGTGTATTTGTGTGAATTTTAACACAAAACGAAATGTCAAGGACTAATAAGAGTACAGAAGTGGCAGAATAATCGGCTCGTTAACATAACGATTATGAGGGAGCAACGAGTTTTTCTTCACCTCAACCATTTTGAACTCATCAAATTGACTTTGTTGTTTTTATTTGTGTAAAAAACAGAGAAAAAAAGAGATGAATATAGCAGAATTTTTAACAGTAAACAAATATAAGAAGCACAACAAAGTAATGGATCGTCAGGTGTCGTAGTTATTAATGCTTTTTTTTTCTTTAAAGAACTACATGGAATCAAAACATCCTCAACACAAAACAGACAAACACGAAGAAAAATATCAGTGAAACGTGTAACGATCAAGCAGCCGTGATAAATTTTCCTCATTTTTTTCTTCCTCTTCAACATTTAACTATGTGAGGTGAGTAGCAAGCATTTCTATACACATAGAAGAAAATGTCACTCGGAATAAAATTATCAACAATAGCTTTTCGTCCTTAGCTTTTCTACTATTGTCACTCAAAATCATAAACGTAAAATAAAAGATAGGCGGACAAAGGGAAAAGAAACATCAGAGATCAAAATGAGATCAAAAGGAGGAGATTTTCGTTAGAAATCTTATTGATCCTTTCTTATTCGTATATAAGAATAATAAGAGATTTTTGTTGTAAATATAGCTGAGTATATTGTTATGCGATTATCTACTATTGGAACTCATTGGGATTTTAACTGAAAGAGCAGGTTTCCTCATTGCTTTTCATCCGACGAGAAAAAAAAAACAATCGATTGAATTAAATAGTAATACGAAAAAGAAAAAGCGATGAAGCAATGAAGCCAACAAAGAATAGACATTAATCATCATCATCATCATCATCAGCAATCCTCGTAATGTCACGAACTTGTCGTGAGCTGACGATTCGAACTGTGCTCTCAAACGCCATCGACCTACACAGCCGATTTGATGACTAACGTGGTGATGACAGGACCAATACGTCGAGGTCTATTGGGTTGCGGTATTTTCTATGTGGCCGTGAGCGTTGTCGTCGAGCCAGCCAATGATCGATAAAAGAATGCGAGCCTTTCTGCGTCCTCGTGAAAGGGCCGACACTGGAAAACATGTTGTCGGTTGAAATTTTGAACTATTTGGTTGAAGAGAAATAGTTGATTCTTAAGAGGGATGAGTGCACACAGACTGGAAAGATGGTCCCATGTGATTTGCGCTTCACTCTCATCTCTCTGTGTGTGTGTTTGTGTGTGTGCTCAGTCTTTGGTGCTGATTCGCTGTAGAAGTACATTAGAAGGCAATTTTATTCTACTTATTCTACACATGGTACGGAGTAGATCTGTGCACAAGAAACTTTATAAAGTTACAAAATGATGTCATTTTATCTATTAACAATGACGTAACGCAAAAAATTTACTTCTATTATTATCAGGACGATGTCTATTCAGTAGTGTCTTAACAACGTCAACAACAGCAACAACGGTCCAGCATTGATTTGCATAGATATGAGGTTGTTGAAGCATTATACAAACTCATGGATTAAGAGAATACACGTACTGAACCGATAAAACGGCTTCGAACATGCTGATCACCGTAACACCTGGCATGTTCGACACTCAGCTGGTGCTCCACGTCATTCTCATCAGCTGTCATAAAATTAGTTGCATTAAAAACAACGAAAAAAAAAGCAGATTTATTGCATTGATTCATTTGATCGAATATTAGTGAAAATAATTATCGTTGATATTAAGCAGCAGTTGAAATGATATTGAGGAAAGTAATTTTAATTTTATCAGTTCAACAATTCCTCGAATAACATTAAACGTTTGAGGTTTTCGTAGGAGGGAATTCGAAACATTTTGACTTTTTGGAATGTAACACCTGCTGATCAGCCGTCTCTTTTGTAAAACTACCTAATAAACGAAATTTACTCAATATTTCGACCTCACAGAACCCCATGAGGAATGATTTTGAGGATTTTTCGGCGTAATTGAATTGGTTAAACTTCGAAAAATTCTCTGTGATTTCTTTATTATTCATTTTTAATGAAATATTCGTTGTAATTCGATAGTCTGAACGGTATGATGAAAGAGGTTTCACTTTAAACATGCACTCAATCCGGTAGTGAAAATCGAGTGAGTTAGTAAAACGAGGAGTGACGACGAACCGGACTGAATCACGAAACCAATTTGTTCACGGTCAAATTTAATCCTCAAGGTGATTTGATTGCCTGCATCATTAACGCCACCAACACTATCCTATTCTGACTGATTAAAAAATATATTATTTATATGCAAATTGAGTAAACATTTTTCCTCAAATCTACTCCAATGCTGTTATTGTTAGCGACTGATGCTGAAGACATTTAAATGTTTACATTTCTCACAAATATAACAATTAAATAGAAATTATAGTTTAAAAAAATGTAAACAATTATTAATATTAAACGAATTACTTCGTAATTAAAAACAAATTTGATAATTATGGAGGTTATTTATTCAGAATATGAGGAAATAACATGAAAAAATAGAAATTTTCATAACTCATTTCGATGTTTTACTCATTTACAATATTATTCTAATTTGAGGAAGTTGATGAGGATCAAAACAGATAGTAAGTCTAGTGTTTATCAATATTTTAGAAGCGGTGTGAGTAAAGATCAGAGGCTTAGAAGAGTCAATTTAGTAGTTACAGCATCGGATAACACCACTCACCTCCTCTTCATCATCTATTGAGGTCCTTGACCTACGAATGATACCGGGACACTCAAAATCCTCAAACAATAGCAACATGGTAATTATAGTGCTAGGTGAATGGGTTACAATAAAAGTGCCTGTTCTACTTTTTTGTAAATTTCGTAGTATAACTCGCATCGATGAGTCATAAAAATGAGTCTACGTGATTTTTTTTTCTTTCGTAAAATTTAAATAATTCATTAGCATCGACTTCTAATGAAACCGAATAGTGACCTCAATGAATTGTTTTTCAATAATAAAGTGTTTACGGATAAACAAAAAGTGTTTCAAAAAAAAGTTTGATGAATTTTTCCCTCTGAGGTCTCTAGAAATATGAAAAAAACAAATAAGTAGAAAAATAATGGTTTCTCAGAATTAGTGTAACTATTGTAATACATTGACTTTTCACCTAAACGGTATAAGAACTTTAGTTCGAAATTCTTAAAACTGACTAAAAAATACAGTGAGATTCTAATTACGTGAAAGTTTCTTTAGTGGAATGTGAAGTGGAAATGAAGAAGAGTCATATCCTGAGGGTGAGATTCGCACGGAAATAGCCTTATCACGAGGCCAAAGAGCAATCTCAGAATCTGACAAGTTGAAGAACAACAAAAATCAAGTAAAACTTCAGTAGTACACTTGATCAAACCGTTTGATTTCATTCAGTTGTAGTTGATCATCTGGGGAATGAGAATAATCAATATGAATACGATATGATTTTGAGTGAGACGTGAAGTGACTATGAAAGCTTTAGGCGTGAGAATTTGTTGCATTTCGAGAGCTGAACCATTTCTGATTATTATCCGATTATCCAACACGTTGCTGCTTTTCGTGGAAGATAATCTTAACTACTTAAGATTGTTATGGGATTTCACCAAAATCCAAACTAAAGAGGTAAACATGTTTTGCGTTTGAGGGAAAAATCACGTTTGAAGAAATCGCGTTATATGTCAGACAACGTCACGATGAATGAGTGATTGAAAGTTAGAACAAAAACGAAAATATTCAATATTAAGATTTTTGAGGAAAATGCAAATAACCTCATATAAATTTAAGTTTAATTAACCAAAATAGTTTTATAACAGTTGAGAATGAGGTGAGGAGTAATTGATCAATCAAATTTTACTCAAAGCTTCATATATTATTTTTTTCATATAATATTCATTTGCCGTTTGTTTGTTCTGCTCTATGCGAATATGAATAATTATAGAACCTAAAGAAATCCTAAGTAGAAAAAAAAATATACGGCAACGCAGATGATACGAACCAATAAAAAACAGATGAATGCGATAACATCGGGAGCGTAATGAATAGCCAAAAAAAGGGGAAAGAGAGAGGGAGAGAGGGAGAGAGG
>KN716428.1:135565-149879 GCA_000816705.1 Dictyocaulus viviparus | reverse complement strand
TCACCGAATGACGCTCACTAAATGTAGATTTCGACTGGCTTTTTTCATTTCATCAACAATGACGAGGGCAAGTTAATTTAAAATAAAACTTTTTTAGTGAGGTCTAGTGCCTTCCACTTAAAATCAGTCAAAAACTCGTTGCCCATGAGCACAATTTTTTAATTGATTGTATTCTAATGTTCAAAATCTATGATTACCACTATATTACGATAATCTTTTCAATTTCATTGCATAATTTATCATGACTTACCGTCCTTCGATTCCCCAAACCTCTTCCGTCTCATCCAGACTACGTTTTTCATGAGTTGTAAGCGTTGCACGACGTCGCATCATCTCCTCAAATGCACTCGCTTCTGACGCTGACGACACAGCCCATGAAAGCTTAAATGAATGGCATCACATTTCCTTCTAGATTCCTCAATAGTTCTAATACACTTAATTAAATATTCTGATATTCTGATCGATGAGGACTTATTCATTACCACTGCTTGATTTTTTTTTACTCCTTTTAAGTAAAATTTATGTAGTCAAGAATATAAAAATAACATTCAATAATCAAATGATATCTATTGATTAAGTAGTTTAAATAGAAGCATCAATATTTCTGAATATTTTTGCTTCTCAGATTTCAACTTTAGTTGTTTTTCAGTAAAAAATTTATACTGTAGTTTTGAATAGTTTTAAAATTTCTTTTAATCAACTGTCACACGTAGCAGAGTCAAACACGTTCGAATTCGAATTCTACGCGATGCATGTTCGAGTTCGAACTGAGGCTTTGGATTTTATGATGAATTCCATTACTCACAACAACTCTTACTACCACTACTACTACAACTGCTACTACAAGAGCATCTATGGAAATGGTGACAAGTTACATTTCCGATGACGTTCATTAAATATGCTCAATTATTTCTATCACTACCATAACACTGAAAAAAGCCTTTCGTAACAACTTTTTTTTGATCTGAGAATGCAATTTTGTCACACTCCCTCAAGTCATGTCACTTTCGTCGATGAGGAGATCTAAACTACCATATACCTAGGCTGGATAGTAACAATACCTGATAATTTTTTATTGGCAAATCACTAGCAGGTGGCATCCAGTGCACAATTTGATTCCATAAACCAATTGGCGTCAATTTCGAAGCACCAAGTGAAATATCTCGTGGTGGAGATGGTGCGCGAGCTTCTGTAATAGTGAAAAAAACCATTTATAAAATAAAGATTACTAGTTAAAAAATAGTAAGAAGTTTTTTTTTGTCTTTGAGAGTTGATCCTACTAACTAAAAGTTGGGCCGACTAAACAGTAAGCAAATTTATGGGAAATCAATGGCATACACTTCTAAGAAAGACCTGCACCACCTTACAATCTCTTAATATCTCTGCTTGAATGAGACCTCTTATTTCACTCAACAATTATGAACGTCACAAAGACGATATCACATGCAGATATTGTCGATCATCAAGTACCTCATTTAACATTAACGAACCTTTGGATAATTTGAACGGTTGAGATGTTTCACTAAATCCAAGGCTACCGTATACACTGACGGCTCCGACACGAAACTGGTAGTAACGACCGGGTGATAGTAAATGCTTTAAAATCGCATACGGTTTGTTTCTCTGAAATGCATCCATGTTTAAATTTGAATTTTAACATTGTTTACGGATTCTTCTAATGCTTATCAGTCAACTTGAAGTGGTAATCAGCCAGTAATTGTTTCTAGGATTGAATTAAATCAGTTCATTAGAATATCACTTTCATTTGAATATGAGAGCAATCAGAAAGCTAATCCTCTTTATTTTTCTTGTGTCTTCTTGTGAAAATCGATTGAAATATCAAATGAATAATGTAAAGCATAACGAACCACAGTGACCGTTTGCCATTCGGTCATACTGCTACTGTTCGGATGTAATCCCCATCTCCATTGAATAACGTACAGATTTGAATTGACACTATTTTGTTCACGTGTCAATTTTTGCATTATCCATCGAATAATTATTGATCTAAATATTAATAATAAACAAAACATTCATAATACAAATATTAGTAAATAAGATAATGATTGTTATAAATACAAGGGATAAAGATTGGAGGTATCTAAGCCTCTGAGGAAAGTGCCACACATTGCTCTATTTCATGATATTGCAAAGGTGATTAAATAAAAGTGGTGTGTACATTTACATGAGATGATTGCTTCATATAAATTCAGTGCTTCATACGTTCCAGACTATTCCCTCTCATGTTATTTTGATATAAATTCTGTAACCTCTGAGGGACAGACGGACTGGTATGCTTGAGGAACTTGCGGATCACAGGCCGTAATTCCACCACAACGCTACGTGTAAGTAATATATGGTAATAAGATGTGCGATTTTTCCTTTCTCTCAACCAAAAAAATATAACTTTATTTTGTTACATTTTATAAAATCCAAACAAAACATTAATACTAATAATATCTAGTAATTATTATCAATATTGAATATCATTGATGTAAACAAGATGACAGGAGAATTAGCGTCCAATTCTCAACGGTTGATCATCAATCAGTTGCTTCAATATCAAAAGGTAACTCTCCTAAGGGACGTAATTTTACTAGTTTTCACTAACTTGACTCAATAGCTATGTAAGTAAAAGAGGAACTACATTACTTGATTGTACTTTCCCGACATTAAAAAAAAATGGAATCGATTGATAAAACTATGAGTGCTGATAGAAAATAGAGTTGAAAATAAGTTAATTACAATTCGAGAAGAAATTTAGAAGGAAAAGAAGCTTAAAGGCTTAAGAGTTTTTGTCTCACAGTCTTACAAGCTTAAAAGTTTTTCATGAGTTTCACGAGCACTCGTATGGAAGTTGGAACGAATTTATTACAAATTCTGCCTAACTATTGGCTTTCTCGGTTATGATGGAGGAAAGTCCGCAGAAAATGAGCGAGGGTTTCTCCTTTTTCTTAGCAATTATGTTAATTTCGGTGTTTTCACGTTGACCTTACCGTTTCCGTTTACGTTCTTGAACGGAAATCGAACCCGGTACAGGTAGCAATCGTGGATCTCGTCCTTTTGGTAGTGCACATTGACGACTGCAACCATACGAACAGCATTTACTCGTTTCTTGACAATCACCATCAAGATGGCATAGAGCTGTACATTCCTAAAACGAAATACTCGGAATAGAAAATGAGGAAAACTGAAAAACTCAATGCGATGAAAAACACGAGGTGCTAGCCGTCGTCCAGAAACATGCATGATTTGCAAAAAAATGAGTAACACCTTTCAATAGATTTCAAAAGAGGATGGGCTTTAACCTAAATCTATGCTTCAACACAAAAAACAACCGGAATGTTTTTTTTACTGAAAAGAAAATATTGTTAAAGCAAATTCAATCGAAAATCAATAAGTATAAATCATTTGAATACGCAAAATAACTAACTCAATTTAGCAGTTCGATTTTCTGTCTAAACAATGAGGAAAAAAAAGAAATTAAAGGTTGTGAAACGCCTAAATATTGAGTACTTCACTATATTGATTGTTTAGTGTTTATTTAAACTTATTTCGTAGAGAAAAATACAAAATATTTTTTGCTTCACAATCAAATGTGACCTACAACAAACAATCTGTACGTAGAAGAAATCAATAAAACTGATCGATAATCATAGCAACTTACATAATTTGACAGATTATTGATTTTTGGACACGCGCCTGGTTTTTCGGTGAAAATTCGTTGCAGGAAATCGCACGATTTTTCGCACGACTCCTTATTTTTTGTGTCCTTTAAAAAATAACGATTTATATGACTCGTTTTTGATAAAATAATGGCAGTACTGAAAGGTATTTTAAAAAAAATCTCAGATAAGACATAATGCCTTTCGTCAATTCAAAAAGATAACTTATGAGGAAAAAAATAGATAACTCACCTTACAAGCTGTTAATTTGCATGAAACTGAGTCAGTGAAACTCTCGCGACACGGTTCTGTACACTGAAATTTTGTGCTTGTAAATATAATATAGTGAGCGAATAATTGAAAAGATTAAGAGGATTTTAGATGAAAAAAAAACAGTAGAGGTATATTAGTAATCATTGGAATTAAGCTTTTAATTTTGTTCGAGTAACTCCTATGTGTATGAGTGCTTTGAGCGACTGAGCTTCCTCAATTCTTCAAATCAAGCAATTTAAGGAAAAAAGAGGAAAATCCTTTATCAAAATCTACTATTTTAGACATCGTCTACCTTATCAATATTAAGGCAAAGTATGAGTCAAGTTCTATCAATAAATATCCAAACCATAAATTATCGATTTTTTTTGATCAATCGTATCATTCAAATATAGCAAAGTTGGTCGTAGTTTATTTCTACGTTAATTAATTATTAGTCATGCTAAGATAACAATTTATCCTCATTGTTGAGTTCATTCTCATTATTGGCAATCCCCTCTAGTCAACGATGAGATGTTAGTGATTTTCATTAGTGCGTTTAGCTATGGTAATTGTTAATTGTGGGTGAGAAGGAATTATGTGTTCATTGACGGCACCAACCGACTAACCCTAGTTATCATTAAACCACTTTAGCGTTACCCATAACCAATGAAAACAAACGACGAGTAGCCTAAATAAGCTAGATATAGCTATCCCACTGCAATGAGTGATCAAAAACAACTCAATGATGACTCAAAAGAGATCGGTTGTTGTTAACATCTACCAACTACCTTGCTGTTTACCTTACGACGCAGTTTTATTAACGAAATAGATTTTTTGATACATCGGTGAATCAATGTCCATCTACAAACTTCTAAAATCGATAGAAATGTAGGAAAGTTCTCCATGCTTTCTATATTAACCTGCTAGAAATTGAACTCATAGAATCAGGCCTTTCATTTCCATAGAGTCAAAAGGCCTTTCATTTCCATAACAGTCAGCTTCGTAATTACAATATTCTATTGTCGAACGTTTCGTCCATTCTATCGAAACCTAACTATATGCATCTTTATGCGAGAATTTTTTCACTCAAATGAATTCTCTTGAAATGATTTAGGTAATCTACTGTAGTTTTATTAGTCACTATACGGTATTCGATGAGGAAGACTTCAGTCATCTACAAGTCAGGTGAAGCTCAGATTTTTTTACCCGCGAAACACATTTATTTCACGATCAGAGGCAAGTTCGTGGGATGAGGTTCATTTAGAAAATATTCGTAGAGTCGTTGAATATAATCAGACCAAGTAATTCGATAACATTGGTTAGCTTTGACGCGATTATTTCATCACTGACTGTCTGAGTGAGGCTGTCATGGATTCTTGTGAACGGTCAAGTGGATCCTAGTAAATGCGTCTGATTTCGAGGTTAGAGGTAAATAAAAAGCGCTCTGATCCGCTCTTAACGTCATCTGCTATCATCGTCCAGATGGGTGTGTACTCAAATAACACAGCAAACAGCTTGTGTACTTGAGTATTAGCACTAGTAAATAGCTAATCCGATAAGGAAAATTGACACACTTTATTTAATATTAATGGGAAGCCATTTAGATATTAATAAAGGCTTTTTTCCTTCACAACATTATTTATCAGGTATGCAGACCAAACCTCTAGACCGATCAATACTAGGATAATGAGAGAATACGTTTGAGTCAATCACTACATTTGAGAATACTTAAACAGAATTCCACTACTTCCACTATTCTGCGAAGCCTTTTTCGAAAAGCTTCCTGAAAGCGATTACTGTGGAACTTGGTGATGATCACCACGGATTCGATAACGAGAAGCAAAAGAAAGATAAATGTATAAATCTGAATATGGTTCAAAATACCGACATCACCCACGCAGACGTTGCCTCACCATGGAAATGTTATCAAAATCAAAAATACGTTAATTTAAATGTGCAGTGTGTATATGCACAAACTCTTGTCATGACACGACCACATGGCATCATGCACACGCTATTACATTGCTTGTTATCGTTTCAGATCAAATGAAAAGCCGCGGTCATCATGTGTGTCTTGATGTGAATAATTCCTTTCGTTGTCGTGACAATAGCATCAGAACAACCATATATATATTTTGTTTCCGAATGAAGCAGAATCGAAAACAACGGTAATTGAAAGCCTAAGGCTGTCGTCAGCGAAACCGCTCTTTTCCTTGTGCCTGTGACCATACGGTAGCGAGATTTTGAACTCACAATATTTTTCATGATAAGAAATCTCGATCTAGCAGGTTTCAGTGCTTCTCTCAACTAGCAGATGAGTGTCTCAACTCCTATTCTATTTTAAAGTCAATATTTTGAACAAATAAGTTTGAGACAATCCTAATTTAGTTGTCTTGTTCATATACCAAGCATTTTTGATTGATATATTGATAGGGTAGGGAGCGTCCGTTTGGTTGAGGATCTTGAAGACTTCTTACGTAAATTTTTTAGCCACACTGCAACACGACTCCTTAATTCACATCTGGTTGAATCATCTGGACACATCTTAAGTGCCGCTGGTAAATGAGGAACAGATCGGGTAAACTTCTACCTATTACAATGTCTTAATCGCTGTTCGACAAGTGATTCGACATCGTCGGCGGTATCGGTGGCGGCAGTTGTACCGGCGGTTCTTGTTGAGCAATGAAACGAGCAGATGTGGCTTAATGATTCCGGCCAACGTCTACTAGTCGCGAATTGTTTCTTGTGATGTTAACGACTTGGAATTTTTTAACACTTTTCGTTCGATGAGCAGTATTTTGAGGAAGAAAACACAATTAAAAGGTTGCAGACAGCTTCACTGGATTATGATGAATTATCTTTATTGAGGAAAATCGCAGACGAATAAGCGCTTGAATCTTTACTACACGATCAACGATTAGATTACAGTAGATTTTTTAATGAATATAAGACGATTCCAGGATGGTTCATGATTTCCTCATTGTGGTGTCATCCCAGAACATTAAGAAAATTACGTTCATCAATCTGAAGTTTATCAGCTGTTCATTTCTACGAACTAAATCCTTCGACCTATAGAGTTTCATTTCCTTCAATTAATTTGAATCGAAAGCAGTTCAGCTAATTTTTGATTACATCCTCACAGATTCAATTTAGTAAGTTCTTTGATCTTTGGCGTTTGAATATGATTTCGAAAATCTGACAGTTTCAATAAAGATATTGATGGAGACGTCATCTCGATGTGAAGTCGGGATCGATTGATGACGAAGAAAATTCAAAAATTTTCATTCTCTCATATCTCGAATGTCGTCGAATCGACGAATTCATTTATTGTTCCTAACAATCTGGTCCCATTTGGCTACGATTTTTTCGGACGAAATGGTGACCAGTTGACAAACGCGACCACCATATGCTCCACTTGATCACTCACGACGTAGAAGCCGCCTCGATTTCTTGTCGTTTATCAAAAATCTCAATGAAAAACCGTCAACATTGATTGATTGAGGCACATTGAAAAATCATTGATGATACTCCCTTACATATTGATCAATAATTTATAAATATTTACTTTTTTTTTCTAAACTTATTGAAACGCCCTCTTTCTTCATATAGAAAGACATCAAATATTAAAACGATTTAATTCAATGAGTACTTGAAGACTTCACATTAACCTCAACACTGACAAGTTTTGCCAGTTTTGAATTTCATATAATATATTTTTGAGGGAGAAAAACAACTAAAAATGATAGAAGTTCGATAAATAGAATGTACGTCACACAATACAACTAGAAAGAAATAATTTTTATTATCCGTTTAGTTTTTATTAATCTGTTCAATTATATGTCGAAATTTGAATGATTATGAGCGGGAAACGCGATACAATCCCGCCAAACGAAATCACTCAAACTATGAGGTCAACTCGTCCAACGGTCAACGATTTCCTCATTGCTGAGGTCTATTCATTTGTACGAAATTCTCAATGGTTATAGTCTTTGATGTTGTGATTCCTTCACATTAAAAATGCTCACTGAAGCGTGCATTACTTTGCCGTCCGGTCCCTAATGGGTACCTATCCATCCGCACAACAATTCGTAATTAGGACGATACCACCAACGACAACAGGTACTCCATGAGGATTGCTCTACTCCAACGATGACTCCAGAGGGAATTAATGGCATGAATTTCAAAATTATCACTGTTTATAACGTTCAAAAGCGTCATTATCAAATTGCATTCTACTATGGATCGGAATCGATAAAAACATTGAAAATCTGATCATAAGGAGTAATGAATCGATCGATTTTGAGTTACGCAAGATATACCCTCAAGAATTTCAATATCAAATGGTTTCATCGAGTGAAGTCGATTATATTGGAAAAAAAAGTTGAAGTAATTTCATAAAAACTATAGACTATATCATTTCTAAATAGTGTGAGCCATAATGCAGCGTATATTCCCTTCAGTTTTTTCTACTGTAAACGAACGTCTGTTTAAGAGGGATATGAGGAAATTTAAGGTTTGAAAGAGTCACGAAGGTACGGTTCATCATTAATGCGCATTAGCGCATAAATTACGAAATTTATCGAAATCCACAAGATAAAAATATTGTTTCTTTTCCGTTCTTACTGTAATGAATTCCTTTCAATTTAACATAGAAGTGTTGAATTAAGTGATCTACCTATTTCAGAGATTTCAAGAACTTATTGTGCTAATAATATTCAGAAGTATTATTAATCTACTATGGCCTTCGCATAAAATTTGAGCTTGTATCCAATCAATATCGAATCATCTACTAATATTAATTATATTCTAGAGGCACTAACCTCATTTACAACTCTTTTTGACGGCTATAAAAGTAAAAATCCTAGAATCAAAAGTTGTCAGAGGAATAGTGTGAAGAAATCTGATAGAGACTATCAAAATCTTCTTATTCTGAATTGTACTTTTTTCATACCTCACGTTAACATTTGAAAAAAATTAACAAGCTACACTCAATTTTTTTTGCTTCTTTCCTGCTTAATTTCGGTAGAAGCCAGTACTACTGACAAAGAGGATCAAAAGCTTTTGTGCGAGGTCAACCTCTAATTCTTCTCCTATGATCGTAGAAAGTTTTACTTCAATGATTGTAAAAGTACATTGTAAGTAAAGTTAGTGTCCTCAAAAACTAATCATCGTAACTGTTCAGGGTCAACGTTTACCGTAAAGATTAGGCTTGATTGAGGTTCACACTCTCGTCGTTAGATCCTCAGCAAACAGGTTAATCCTAGATCGCGCGCATTTGAACGCTTCTATAGAAGTTTGTCATCTTGTAAGGAACAGATATTGAAGGCACACAGAAAAATAAATGAATATACAAATATAAAGAAGATAAATACATAGAGCATGTATAAATATCCTCATAGTTATAGATACACATTTTAATAAACACAAGTAGAAAATTAAAAAAAGAAGACACACTCATAAAGAGGGATAAAAAAATAACTCACTGATGAACATACAGCGTCCTCTTTACATATTTGGATGATGTGATGTTTAAGATTACGACGTTGTTCATGTTTATCCTAGAAAACTAACATTAGATACCAATTTGACTCGAAAAATGTAATATTTGTACAGTACAAGTTTGAGTTAAGCACGAAAATCTGCCACGTACGAGTTCGAGTCCCGTCTATGTGCTTCGTGTTTTGAATCAATAAAAATTGCTAATAAGTTAGAGCCTCATTTGAGCATTGAGTCCCTCACTCATACTTTTCTTTTGCTAACTACATCTTTTGATCGCTTTAAGATAGTAGACCTCACGTGGTCATCACAATTCTGACAACTTGCCAATACGTTACGTTTTAATGAGTCTCGTCCTCATCAGTGATAGTCAGGATGGATTTATTTCGATATTAACTCGAAATATGACCTATCATAGACATTAATGGAACTCGACTACTCGGTGAGTTCATATTCAGAGGATTATAATAAGATTTCCGAGAACTCATATTGACCTCATATTGGTGTGTTACGGTGCACCACGTAACACTAATGTACATCCCCATCATGTTAAATCGTAAGCACTTCCGTTACGTAATGAATCGTACGACAGTATATTGCATCATACCGTAATACACACTACTAGAACATATTAGAATAATTAGAATCGAAACGATTAAGTGGCTTAGAGTGTGGGAAAATCACTTAATAACTGAAGTGGTACGAAATAGTACAATTCATTATTTATGTGCGAATCGATTATCTTTGACCTCTGTTCCTCTTACAGTTACTGTTTATTATTTATTCATATTTGTGTTTATCATTCGATTGACTGATAATTTCTATCCTATTGTTGGCTCACTTGTCATTAGCATATTCAACAGGAAGAGTGAAGTAAAAAAAGTTGAAATGAACTTGTAAGCTTTTCACAAATAAATTGGATTACATACAATAACAAGTAAATAAATGATTCATAAACAAAAATTGAAAGGCAGCATATTGATTTATTGATTTGTTGTGTCAAATATAAATCGATGTAATACATTATGTTAAATAAAGTCACTAAAATGTTCAAGAGCTTTCTCTTAGATAATAACCTCATTTTTATATCACTTATCGATTGGTTGCTTTCTTAATCATGTCGATTTTTGTCATTATCAAAAAAGGAATCTTCCCGTAGATTATGTGCAAGCAATTTTTTCAATAGTATTATTTTTTTCTTTTTCGTCGGCAAAGAAATGTCAAAACATTCCCTCCTTGTTTTGAGTGATTTCGGATTTTTACTATTGTGATGAATGACGATCGCACTCTGCCGACAATACACATCTACAGTAATCGTTGAAGCGTAAAATTCACCTCGAATGACCTCATCTGGGGTAACCGGAAGATGCGAAAAATAATATGCTAAGTTTATAGTATAAATCGCTCATTAACTCATTTTCGATATTATTAACTCCAATAATTGGCAAATGAATAGATTTGTTAAAAAAGCTATGGATACGGTAATAATAGGCTGACGTCGATTCTGCTGTTTATCAAAGTTCGAATGAATCTAAGTCAAAATTACATAACAAATTAAAATCGATAACAATAGAATATCGATTGTAATAAAAGTAGAACGGTTATACAAACTTATACAAGAAAATTATTGAAAATATGAAGCAATCGAGCTGTACGATTTTGTGATGAAAAACGATCATCCATTGAGTCAAACAATGACTTTAGAAAAGCTCGACTCATACCAGCTTATAACTCAAAAGATTCCCTCAAAATACCAGCTCATTTAGCTCGATATTAAAGGAATATAATCTTCGAAGCAGCTGAATATTTTTAAAACAGTAATCAGAAGACTTGTAGAGTCAAAATATTCACTTTTAATCAAATACTGAGTGACCGGTCTACACGCATAGTGCGGTCACCAGCAATTTTTCATTCGTTTCTTTCTAGCCCGACTGTCACCCATGGTGGTGATCTTCTGTGTACATGGTGACACTGGCACTACGAAGTTTTGCTAATGTAGCTGTATTTCCCTGAATTTGCCTCGGATAGCACAGCTCAGGTGCTTTTTACCACAACAATAACCTCTTTTATGATAAATATTTACATATTTATTTACAAAGCCATGCTTCTTGACCACCACTTTGTTGAAGTGCGAATTTTGAGACGATCATGTATGATTTTGAGTGTTGTTAAGAGAAGGCGATGAATAAAAAGCTGTTTGTGTTGTTGTATCGTCATCGTCGCATCGTTGAACTTCTGTGAACGTTCAAAGACACCAACCGACCGTAATGTTTACACTGTAATTATAATTTTACCGTAACCAATGTCGGATACTCTTTTAACATCGAACAATACTGAGTGTACGAATAATTGTCATGCTTTGTATGTGGTCCGAGTTCAATAGCATACCACTTAAGTGTAGTGAACTAGTGGTTTGACTGACTGACTACTGAGTGATGAGTGTTACTGAACGCCTACAAAACATTCATTAGGATCATCATCTAGTAGGACTATGGGGACTATGATAATGATATAAGACCTCTCTGACGAGGTTCATCAGAACATTTGACACTATCATAGAAATGAAATTCGATCACTATGTGTGAGTGAATTTGACACTTTCAAACTACCTTTCAACTATTCAACTGTAACAGAGCAACTAGTCGAATATCATCGATAGCTCATACATCACATGATGTTCATCTCCAGCAGATACCTATTTTATCAATCCTATAGAAATTTAAATGAATCGCCTAATGAACAGTAGTTATAGAAATATTAATAGATTTCCAATCATTTAAACCACTTAACTATAAACAAACGAATAAACAATATACAGCAAATAAACTATATACAAACACTTTTATTTTTATACAATTATGATCGAATCGATCAATTAAAGCTTCAATAAAAAGTTTGAAGAGAATAATTCTACTAAAATAACTCACAACGTTAAGCTCTCTAACTCAGAACGTTCTTAATTAAGCTATTCAACTAATTTATTAGAGTTTTTTTAATCTAACAACGTTAAGGAGGTTAACGCTAGTAAAAAGCGGTTCCATTCTTTTTTTTTGAGTGGTGCTTTTTTTCGTCGCTTCATTTTTTCCTCTAACATTAATTCAATTGAATTTCCAGTTTCAAGTTTACAGTGAGTTGATTTTCGTGATGGTTAAAAAAAAACAAACGAAGTGTTATCGATTTTTCTGGGCTATCATATTTGGTTGTGTTTATGATGCATTCAAAATGAATAAATAAACAAATAAACATATGTTACATACAGCTATCGACCACATATTGATAATGAAGCGTGACCGTTGATGCTGATGATGATGATGAATACGGTATTTGTATTATAAAGCTGACCGACATCGTTGATCATCAACGGATACGTCAATCATCACCAATAGTGATTGATTAACAGCTGGCTGGCTAGCTAGGCTTTTTTTCCTCAACACCAAGATTTTGAAATGTAAATGAAGCCGACAAGTATGAGTAATGAGAATTCTATATGATCCAACATCATTTATTACGTCGTACTGAATAAATTTTCTCGGCTTATGCCGAAAATCAACTCATTCCATCAATTAAAACAATTTGAACTATACCCTTAATTGATTATTCAAATCCACAGCTGTTGAAGTCTTTGAGTTACTACTTTCATCATCCTTACTATTAATTTTATCAATTAAAAATAACTAGTTGATTATTGTGGTCCCGTATTCAATAATTGTGGACCAGATATCGAAAAGAACTCATTCACTTATTATTGAACGTTAACCTCAATAGTAGGTATACCTAACTCATTATCGTATCTGTCACTCCATATTAATGCAAAACAGAAGGATAAGTTTCTTCTCAACAATATTTATATATATACGCTGTCATTTCTGTTTCCCATGGTAACCCTTAATTTGTGTCGTCTTCCTCACTAAAAATGAATCATATAGAACCCTATAATAAATTTTAAGCTTCCAAGAAGAAAATAGCTCACTGAAACCTCAAAGAAATAAGCTGAATAATAAACATGACATATCACAAGCTTGTTGGTGTTTTTTTTTCATTTCATTAAATAAATTCAATAAACACTCTCGTTTTAAAATGAAGGCAGGGCGACTCTACGGATAACAATAACATGAATTAGACATCGACTCAGTATTATTGATTTATTGATTTGTCGAATAGATTTAGTTGGTTTGTTATGTAACGTGAGGAAAACGCATGTTCTTCTCCAATCTTCCAGTGTATGAAAATCTAACTAAAATCACAGAAAAAATTGAAGTTTTGATTCGTTCATTTTGTACGTGGTCTAGTTGGCTACATTCAGTCACACCACACCCATACACCATCACGTTGCACCAAAATGGCGACAATTGACGTATTTAGCGATAATCGACACTAATTTTGAATGTCGTCGGCATACGTAATACAAGCCGATCGGATGGTAGAGAAACACCTGGCGTTAAATATGTGCGGACATTGACGTTATTGTATCCTGAATTCTTTCCATTCTTCGATTTCATCAAGGCATAAACCACGTCCATGTTACTAGAAATGAAGCATTCAATCTAGGCAGCTGTTTGTAAACAAATCGAACAGTTGTTTGTAAACAATTCGTTCTTTTGATATGAAATGAATCAAATATCTTGTCACGTTATATAGAAACTAGAATAAACATATATAGATTTTGGCCTTTTCTAATTGTGCTAGTACTAAGAAGACGTCATTTTCCTCAATACGCGAAATTTCGATAAATCGAAACTTTCGGATGAAGCTCATTTTGAATACTAAAACGTTCCATTAGGAGAAAAGCATACAACGACAATGACGACACTTCTAGGATTCTATTGAATATCGTCGACAATAAAGTGGGACACTCATGATGAATTCGTGCCACATCAATAACAAAGCTCAGGTCCATTAAA